>NGBS01000301.1:0-184425 GCA_002245135.1 Proteromonas lacertae | reverse complement strand
TATTTTTGAAAGATTGTTCTAACATGATGATGATCATAAATTCCTTCAAAAGTATTAATATTGTATCAATCGATCAATTTAAAATTTTAAAATAAAGCAAAAAATAAAATGCAACATGATCAACCTTTTTTGAATTGTTGCTTATTTCAACATACTCATACTAAATTCTATTAAATAAGATTTAATATTGTGATATTCTATCGTTATTAACCATTTTGGATTTTAAAAATAAAAAAACGACTATATTTTTAGTACAATTAGAATTTCATTTTAAAAATGGATGAGCCCTTTTCCCCCAATGCTGCAGCAAATAAGAAATATCAAAGTAAAATCATATCGATTATCATTTAGATCTACAAAGGCAGCATATAAAAGAACATGACACTTTTTTGAAATTTTTAAAGTCTATAGCTCCTGGATGTATTAATAATTTATTTTATTTTATCCTAGCAAGTGTGCCTAAAGAGCTAGAATTGGATATACTAATGGATTGGTGGTATAAGAACAATCGAGGAGGTGTATGAATATATGATATGTTATTATGAATAGATGGAGAATAAAGAAGATAAATTTTTATTAAAACAATCAGAAGATAGAGTATATACAACTAATTATCATTATAAATAGTTGAGAGAATTAATTCCCAAATATAAAGCATTGATAATAGAATATAATGAAATGAGGCACAGATTAAAGAAGACTGAACAACAAGTACTTAATCTAACAACCAGAATAGAAGATCAAGAAAATGTAAAAAGACAATTAAAAGTATTAAAATAATAATATTATATAAAATAGAAATTGAAAGAGAATAACAAACAATTATCAAACCGTCTATTATCCATTGGAAATACCTCACCCAAAAGCAATCGTCGTCGTTCATCCGTAGCTAGTAACCCTGATAATAATAATAATAATAATAATTCAACAATACCACCTCCTTTACCTCCAACTATACCATCATCATCATCATCAAAATCAGATGAACAATATAATAAATTAAAATCAAAATATGAAGAATTAAAGACAAGTTATAATGACCTATTAGCTGATTATAAAAAGTCTCAGAAAACATTATCAGATGTTAGAGTATATATATTAATAAACTATTGTTTTTCTATAGAATGAAAACACAAAATTAGAAACAGAAAATAAGAAATTACAATCGAATTATCAACAGTTAGTTCATAAATCATCTTCTAATGAACCTATAACAACGAATGATCAATTTAAAGAACAAATTGAAAAATACATCACAGAAATAGAAGAATGGAAGGATAAATACAGTCAATTAGAAGAAGAATATAATAAAGTTAAAGATATACAAGAAGATTACTCAAAATTAGATGCAGATTATAAAAGTCTTATGGAAAGAAGTAATAAAGTAATTTCTTTACATTTAGATAGTGAAACTAAACAGTGTAACATGTTTCCTCATACAAGTTCTGCTTTGTTAGAAGAATGGTCAAATGCGACAAGTTCAGCTGATTCTGAACATCCTCCATCATCATCTCCTTCAAGATCAGAAGAAAATAATAAAATATATGTTTATTGATTTAAATATTTTTTGATTATAAACAAATATTATAGTTAAGGTCAATTACCTCATTATAATGACATACATAACAAAATAAAAAACAATCAAAGAAGCTTATGGATGTATTTAGTACTGTAAACATTTAGTCTTTGATAATCATAATAAAACTGAAGTAACTAAACAGTAAAATGAAATTTTATTCTTGTATATTTTCGTTAATATAATCTTATAGTGTTTGTTATTGTCCTCGTAGTTATTGCTTCTGCTTACGGAGGTGATATTCATTCCGATAGAATGTCAAGAAGAAGACAGAGAGTAGATAAGTCAAAATCTCTTAAATTAGCCCAAAAGCAAATCAAACAATTTGCCAAGCCATTATATTTAACTGGACAAGGTGTTCTTATTAGCGATACAAAATATTATTTCATTAAAGAACAATGAAGTATATATACACGGCTGTTTACAGCATAAAAACAGTAATAACTGGTGTAGATTCAGTTGATATTAGTGATCTTATATTAGATAAGACAACAAGTACTTTTCAGTTCAGTGAAGAAGATATCACCTCAAAATTCAATGGATGTGATATAACATCATCAATTGTTTATACTTATGAACAGCTAAGTGTCTCTGAAAGATGTGAAGCTATTAAGGCATTCTGAGAGATTTTGAAACATCTATTTTTATACCTACCAAAATAGAGAATTATGATTTAAAATCATCATCCAACAAATTTATACAACAGTATCAATTAGTATTATCATTATTTATATTAATATAATAATTAGATGATGAAGAACAATTTAATTATAAGCTAAAAATTCGGTTTAACAACATATAGTGTTGATTCAAATAATATAATTTTTACTCCTTTTACTTAAGGTATGGGGAATATAGAGAATTAGAATTATATACTTCTAATTACAAGATATGCCACTTTATTGGTGAAAGGTATTTTTCATACGAATCTTATCTGATTGATTATAAACATGAAAATAATTACACAATTGGATATGGTGAATGGAACCCAGTCTATTATTTCTGTATAGATGAAGATTGTAATTATTTATTTCAAAGTAAGGATTTCACAGATGAACAATACATTGATTTGGTTTATTTACTTCCGGCAGCTAAAAAGATGAGCAAAGAAGACGCATTAAGTAGATTTTGGAATGATTTAGAAAGAGAAACAGAATCAATAATAGAAGCAGCTGATAAATATGTTCCTGAAAATCCTAATGAAAGAATGAATGATATATCAAATAATAGAAAGTTGGCAGATGGAAAGAAAGGATATTACTATGAAGATGTTAAGATTTCTGTAGTTATGAGATAAAGGTTATTATAATGGATATTTTATTGTTAAAAATATGTTAATAATCATAGATCAATCAATTCACACCCAATACGAATATACTCAATCTAACTTGGTGATAGAAATTCCTAGTTCAAATGAAATAAAAATAGAATCAATTAATGATGTTGATCAAGATAAAAGTGGAGTATATACAACAGATTATTCTGCAAGGAAATGTGATGGTTTTATTACAGTAAAGTATATTAACTTGATTTAATTTGTTTATAGTAACTCAACAAAATGTGGAATTGAAGATAATAACATCATATTTTAAAGCAATAGGAAATACATATAAAATAAATGGATTAAAGCTAGAAGTAATAACTCCAGAATCAACTAAAACATTTGATTTAATTGAAACAGATGAAACAATATTAAATGATATAATTCCAAAGATTACTACTAAAAGATTATTAATTCCAGAAGGCAAATGTATAGTAAATGAATATAATTTGTCATATAAGACACTACTGGAATTGATGTTGTTATAATAATGTGTTTTATTACACAGCATACAGAGAAAAAGAATCTGAAGCAAAAAGAGAAAGCTTTGATTTTAACTATGGTAGTGAGTATGATAAGGATGTTGAATAATATACTATACATTTGAAGGATTAGAAGATGGATATTATTATGGTCCATATGGAAATTATTATCAATATTATTTACAACCAAATCAATATGTTAATTGTGATGAAAAAATAAAAATAAAAGTATTAGATAATGTTAGAAATATGGTAGAAAAAATAAAAACAACTGAACCACATAAAGATTATCAACCAACAACTAAACCTCCAGAAACAAAACCTCCACTAACTAAACCACCAACAACACTATCTCCAACTACTCAACAACCTAGTCCACAACAATTTGTTACAATTTCTTTTACCTTTTCTAATATTACTAAAGAAGAAATATCAAATACAATAGATTCTGTAAAAGAAATGATAATTGATATGTACAAAAATAGCGGAATTGTATTAAACAAAGATGAAATCGAAAATCACATTTGTTGAAATGAAATTAAGAATAATGGACGAATCTGATAATATAAAATTGGAAGTAAAAAATCTTAATACCAGAAAACAAATCTAAAAATGATATAATATCAATAATTGAAAGTAAAAGTTCAAATGAAATAAAAGAAGAATTAATCAAGAAGAATCCAATATTTGAGAAAGCTAATGTGATTATATCTATTGATGGTAATAATGATTCTTCTACAATTACTATCAATCAACTGCTATTATTACTATTATTGTCAGTTATGATGTTAATTTAGTTATTTTTTAACTAACTTTATACTCCATATACTGATAATTATATATTTTTTAATTAAATAATCTCAAAACAAGAAAATGAATATTAAATCATCAAATATTACTTTTTATTTATTCTTCTTTCCCAAATTCAGCAATAATTCTCAAACTTGAACTTGTACCAATCAAATCAGCACCGGCATCTATCATATTTTGAGCATCAACTGCATTTCTTATGCCACCACTAGCTTTCACCTTCATTCCATATTTACCAGCTGCAGCCTTCATTATCTTAACTACACCTTGAGTAGCTCCATCTATATACAAAATATTTATTAATTTAATCAAACATACGATGCAAGAACCCAGTAGAAGTCATTACATAGTCTGCTCCACTTTCTCCTGCTAATTCACATCCTAATTTTATCTCTTCGTTTGTTAATTCACATGTTTCCAAAACAACCTTTAAAGTAGCTCCATGAGCTTTACACTCTGTTGAGATTAATCTTATTTCTTTTTTTATATATTCTTTCTTGCCATCTTTTAAGAAACCGATTGGTAAAACCATTTCTATTTCATCTGCTCCATCTTTCAATGCTTCTTTTGTTTCTGCTAATTTTATTTCTGTGTAGGTATATCCACACGGAAATCCAACAACTGCTGCTACTTTAGTTTTAGCATTATTCTTTTTTATATATTCTGAAGCACTTGTCACATAACTAGAAAAGTATATTATATTTATATGTATATGTATTAATATACATTAATGGAACACAAATGGAATGCAAATTATGTTTAATTGCATCATCAATATATGAATATAACTCGTCAGTTCCAGCATCAGTCTATAATAGAACCTACCAATATATACTAATAAAAATGTATGATCAATAGATTGAGCAAGTTTTTCTTTTGTTAAATCTTCAGCATGAATGTAATATGCACCCAATGCAGCACCACCAATTAAACCAAATACAATAGGTGAAAACTTCATAACTGGTTTTGAAACAGTTGCTGTCTTTGATGAAAATGGTCTTAATACTGGTTTTATTGCTTTAAATGAATTTGAAAAGCTAAATAGATGAGATACTAATCTAAAAATACCATTTTTCAGCTCTGAAAATGTTTCTACCAAACATAAGAAGAAAAATAAATCTTTAAGAAAAAAGCTTGATTTGAGCTAAAAGTGTCGATTAATACTATTTCAATTTTTTCAAATCAAAATTAACAATAAAATGAAAAATAATATTATTAAAAAAATCAACTTTAGTCAATATTTGCTAATACAGTATTTGACAAAGGAAAATCAGGAAAAGCTAATTTAAATACATCTTTATAAGTAGAAGCATAATGGAATTTCACTTTCTCCTTCACATGATCAGACACATCCTCATAATCTCTTTCATTATCCTTCGGAATCACCACATCAACCATACCAGCTCTAGAAGCAGCCATTGATTTTTCTTTTATTCCGCCAACTGGTAAAACTTTTCCAGTTAATGATATTTCTCCAGTCATACATAATCCTTTCTTTACTGGAATTCCTAATGCTAATGATAACATACTGGTAGTTAATGTAACACCAGCGGATGGACCATCTTTTGGTGTTGCACCTTCAGGAACATGTAAATGTATAAAATGATTGTTGAAATAATAAGGATCAATATTATATGATTTATATTTATCTTTATTTACTTTACTATCTTCATATATTTGATATAATATTACTTTTGATAATGAATAAGCAATATTTGCACTTTCTTTCATAACATCTCCCAATTGACCTGTTATTTTAAATCCACTAATATTCTCCTGTTTATCTTTTTCTTCACCTTTACCTTTGATTAGTTTATAATTTGGAATTGATTGGCATTCAATATATAACGATGTACCACCTAATGATGTCCAAGCCAAGCCCATTACTACACCAACTGGTGTATTTCCCATATACATTGTTTTATTAGGAAATATAGGTTTACCTACTAATTCTTCTAGCATATCTACACTTATTGTTGTTATAGATTCATTGTGTGAAGTTAAACATTGTTTTATGGCTATTTTTCTACATATTTTTTCTATATGTTTTTCTAAGTTTCTTACACCTGATTCTCTACAGTAATATTCAGCTAGTTGTTGAAGTGCTTCATCTGTTATTGTGATTTTGTTTTTTTTATCACTTTCACTTCTTAAACCACATTCTAATGCCTTCTTAGGAACTAAGTATCTTTTACTGATTTCAATCTTTTCTTTTAAATCATATCCTGGAATTCTAATTACCTATTCAAATAATAATAATAATAATAATAATAATTAAAACATATTCATACTTCCATTCTATCTAATAATGGTGGTGGAATTGTACTTAAGTCATTGGCTGTACACATAAACAACACTTTTGATAAATCAACAGCAACATCAATATAATAATCCATAAATTTGTTGTTTTGATTTGGATCTAATAACTCCAATAAACTACTAGATGCATCACCACCCTATTAATAATAATTAATATGTTTAAAATATACATGATTAGTGTTTCTATTCATTTTATCAATTTCATCAATCAAAATTACTGGATTAATATTTTTACTCTTCTTCAACAATTGAATCACTTTTCCAGGCATTGCACCAACATAAGTCCTTCTATGTCCCTTTATCTCACTAACATCATATAATCCACCTACTGAAAACCTAAAGAAATCTCTTCCTAACGCTCTTGCTATTGATGAACTGATACTTGTTTTACCTACGCCAGGAGGACCAACTAAACATAGCATTTTACCATGAACACTTCCTCTCAATTTACCAACAGCTATGAATTCTAATATTCTATCTTTTACATCTTTTAACCCATAATGATCTTCATCTAATATGTCTTTTGCTGTTTTTATATCCAAATTGTCAAGTGAATAACAACCCCATGGTATACTTGTAAGCCAATCTAAATAAGTACTTATTACATTATATTCTGATGAATTCTTTTCCATTGTCTTTAACCTACTCATTTCTTCTTCTATTGTTTTTTCTACTTCTTCAGGGATAGAACCTCCATTTTTAGTTATTTCATTTAATTTCTCTTTGAATTTGCTAATTATTGACTCTTTTTCATCTTTTTCTATTCCTAATTCTTTCTTTATACTTTTTAATTCTTCATTTAAAAAGAATTTCCTTTGTTCTTTTGATATCTTTTGTTCTACTTGTTGTCTAATCACTTTTTGTATATTTACCACTTCTAATTCTTCTCTTAAAATTTCTAACGCTTTTTTCAGTCTTTCATCCAATGAGATTGCTTCTAATAACTTCTGTTGCGTAATTGTTCCTTGTGTTGACAATCCACCAGCAAAATCTGCTAACTTATATGGATCAGATGAATCTACTTTCAATCCAAACAAACCAACTACAGAATCTCTTAAAAATGAACTTGATGATAATATTTCTTTGATATTTTCTAATATTTCATTTGTATAAGCAACTTGAGTGGTTTTATCTAAGGTTATTTCTGGATTTATTATATGTTCAACATTACACATTATTGGAGGAACAATTCTGAGAGTTTCTGTTAATTTTATTCTCCTATGAGCTGTTATAAATAGAGATAAATCACTTCCATTTCGTTTCATATCCACTATTTGACACATACTACCCATATCAAAGATTTCGTCTCTATCAGTGATTAACTCTGGATAATCTTTATCATAGGATTTACCAGGTTTTCTCATGCATAAACCAAAATATGGAATACCTTTTCCCATATTTTGTTCTAATTTGTTAATTATGTCTCTATGCTTGATAAAATAAGGTTGACTATATCCGGGTATGATTGGGCGATTAAGATGTGCTAATATTGGTAATGAAGGTATTTTTGGAGCATCATCAAAAGTACCTATATTTGTAACACCAGATCCATTATTTTCTTTTTTTATACTATCCTTTATATCATTTTGAGATTTATTTTTCCAACCAAACAAAGAAAATGATCGAGAAATAATTCTATACACAGATGATTTGCAAAATTGATTAGTTTTGTCCAAATTTGCAAGGCTTTTAGCAAGCAACATATTTGCTTTCAATAACATTCACACAAGAATATTTTAATTTCAAGTTTACAAAAACATTTTTTGATTAACCCATTTCATCGAGCTTGGCTTGAAAAATATAGCTGTTAAGTTTTTTTATTTTTGTGAATATCATCTTAAATATGGAGAATATTAACCCATTATCTTCAGCAAGTGAAATTTATGCTACACCAAACACTACTTCAACTCGAAAAGCATTATCTCTAACAGATTTAAATAGACAATCTGTAACAAAGAGCAGAATACCTATTAAAAAGTTATTTCAATCGTATTAAATAATAAATGATATTTTTAGAAGAATACCAACAACAATAAAGAAAAGCAAAACAAAAAGAAGTGAATCTTATACACCTGATAGTAGTGTATCACCTGAAGTTTTAGTGCAATCAGATATAAATGCCTGTATAAGAATATCTCCATCTAGTTCTTCTTTGAACACTTCTTTAACTCCATCAACTTCATTCTATCATGTTGAATCTAATTCAATTCAGATTAAAGACAAAATATATAATTTTGATGAGATATATCCGTGTTCATCATCTCAAAGAGAAATATTTAATTCTTTGATTGTTCCAATAGCTGAAAAGAGTATTGAAGGGATTAATGTGAGTATAATTGCATATGGACAAACAGCATCTGGTAAAACATACACAATGTTTGGAAACTTAATAGATCATAATAAATGGGGAATACTACCTAATTTATTCAGTTATTATTTCAACAGAGATGAAGAATATACACTAAAATGTTCCTTTATTGAAATTTATAATGAAAAGATAAATGATTTATTAGATGTTGTTTCTCCCAAATTAAGTAAAGGAAAGAAATATAAAGAAATAAGAGAGAATGGTGATAATGAATTATATATAGAAGATTTGACAGAATTTACAGTAACATCAGTCGATGAAGGTTTGAATGTGTTAGTGAAAGGATTGCAGAATAGAAAAACAGGTGAAACTAAAATGAATGTGTCAAGTTCAAGATCTCATTGCATATTTAAGATTAAGTATAACATTTTATGTTTATTATTATTAGATTATGTTCAAAAGATGATAGGTTAATTTCTATCATCAATTGTGTAGATTTAGCAGGGAGTGAAAGGCAAAATCAAACAAATACAGAAGGAGATAGATTGAAAGAAGCAAATAATATAAACAAATCACTGAGTCAGTTGGGTTTAGTAATATTATCATTATGTAGAAATAATACAGATCACATATCATACAGAGATTCTAAACTTACATTATTATTAAAAGAGAGTTTGAGTGGGAATAGCAAAACAGTTATTATCGGAACAATCTCAAGTGATTTAAGCAATATAAATGAAACAATTTCAACATTAAACTTTGTGTCTAGATCTAAAGGTTTGAAAACAAAGATAAAAAAGAATAACTTTGAAAGTCCCAATGAGTTGATGGATTTGAAGAATGAAGTATTCTTACAAAGCTTTATATTTGAATAGAATGAAAGATTAAAATATGAATTACACTTAGCCAAATCAAACAAAATTCCATCTATTGTTCAGAATGCATTAAAAGAAGTATTATCAAAGGATAAGTCTTTATTAAATGATAATATGAAGTTGATAGATCAACAGAAACAAAATATAAGCAAACTAAATGAGTATAAAGGAGTCATAAAACAACTGTATCACGTTATCAGTTTAAAGAACCAAATATTCAAAGAATTCACAGAAGTATTTATAAATTTCTATATTTCTATTCATATATAGGATTCAATTATTGATGAAGATAGAATTAGTGAATCTTTGCTTCTAGAAACAAAAGTGAATGACTTAATGAATAATGAAATGTTTGAATTGAAAGTGAAGGACAAATCAGTAGAAGAACTGGAAGATGAGAATGAGAATTTGAGAGTGTATATTGATTCACTTATCTCATTATTCACTCCTTTATTTGGAGATGAATATGGAATTGAAGAGAATGAAAAGTATAAACAAGAATTCTTATCAAAAGTGGATGTAGAATCTCTAAAAAGTCAATTGCTGAGAAAGATAACAGAGAATGAAAAAATGAAAGAGAATAATGAAAAAGTAATGAAAGAATTGATGTTAATATTTGATGAATATCCAGATATTTATGAGATTAAGAAAATAAAAAAACAAAATGAAGATAAAAAGAATATGAGTTTGATATTGAATGAAAATACAACATTATTAGCTTTAAATCCAGTATGTCTTCCTAAATTGATGATAAAAACATCATTCTTTGGAGGATTTAGAAAGCCAATATGTTATTTAAGTTTTAAAAGTAATGTAATTTACAGTGTTGTATTTTTCGGTCAAAAAATATAGGTTTACCTATAGGTCAAAACCTATATCTTTAGCTTGACCTTTACCTTCCTTATACTAACTATTAGTTGACCTCCTATTGAACATGAGTTAAGAAGCATATAATCTAACCATATATACAAAATTAATGTTTTATACATCATCTTTCAAATATCAAATTTGACCGTCAGTCGATGCACTTTTTATATTACTATTATTTTGATCTATTTCTCAATGATGACTCACAGTAACATATTATTAACATAATATTAAATTAATTATAGAATAAAAAAAATAAAAGAAAAAAACATCAAGCTTGATGGTTTGACTAAGTAAATCTTTATTTTTTAAGATTTTGATCATTTAGATGTATAATTACTCAATATTTATAAGACTTTATAATATATGAAACCATAGGGATATCACATTACCCCCTATCGCATCAATAGAGTTGTGCATTTATTCAATTGCTGTATGTTAGAGAAGTAACATTTTAACTACTTCAAAATGTTTTGGAAAACGTGATTAAAATAAAATATTCAGATTATACATATGGTAAAAGCCAAAGTCAATTCAGATTCTGCCAACAAAGATCTATGTAAATTAATAACCTTCAATGCAGTCAGTACCACAATATTAGACTCACCAGAATTTAGAAGGTTTTGCTTCAAACTAGGATATAAAATACCTCTAAGAGAGTTTTATAATGCTTATTTATTTTCAGAAACTGAGAAAGTAAGAGACTTATTGAAGACAAATCATTAATATCCAGAAATAGAGATTTATTATTATAATTACATTAATATTTGTTTTTTAGAGATAGTAATCAATATAAATTAATCATCAAAATAACAAGTTGTTTATAAATATGTTAAATATCACTATTGAGTAGTTTGTAGATGAATTTTAATATATTAGTATAGATATTTATACAGTTTCAACCAATCTTATTCTAACTATGGCAATCAAAGTAAAACAGGAAGCAGGAATAATTTTTTATATAGTATGATAGTTTGTATTAAACAAATGTTACTCAGTAAGTAATTAAAATAGATTTTAACAAAATAATGCTCGAGGTTTGACCGACCAACGGTCAAAGCTAGATTATAGGTTTTACCTATAACCTATAGGTTACCTATTTATACAACCCTGGTAATTTAATATAGTTTTCGTTTTTATTTAATTCTTGTTAAAATTTCATAATAAAAAGAATATAATAAAATAGAAATTTAATACGAAATGTTTTTACTTTGGTTGATTTGGACTTATAACCATATTTATTGATCCACTTCTATGCATTTTCATATGAATAGTACTTTTATCAGCTGGATTACCATCATTTGTTGAATTATTTCCTACTACAACTGTATTTCCTGTACTTTTATTCATTCTAGATCTTGATGGAGTATTGTATATATTTCCATTAGTTGAAGCTTTAATATTTGGAGTATTTTGTAATGAGCTAAATCCTGAATATGACATTGATGGTTGTTGTTGCTGTTGTATTGGTCGAGTTGGAGTGATTGGAGGTATGTAATTGGTTGTATTCATATTATTAAATGATGATTGAACTGGTGGAGGTGGTGGTCTAAGAGAATAAATAAATTATAACACAATAAAAGAGAGTCGAAAAAAGAGAAGATTAGATGGGAGATAAGATAAACTGATCAATAGTTTATTATGATTGGCTTTTCTTTTTTATACTGATATTTATTTGATTTTGTGTTTGTATTATTATGATGATGATGTTGATTTCTATGTTTCTTATTCTTTATTATTTGTTTTGGATGTTGAGGAGGGCTATTTGGAAAATTTGGCACTTCAAAATACACAGGTTCATTCAATGATGTTGATGATTGATTGATTATTGAATCATGAAAATTCATTGAAGTTTTAGGTGTTTGAGAAGACGAAAATGATGGATGATTTGAATATAATTGTTGTTGTTGTGGTGGTGGTTGATTATGTACATTGGATATAGTTGCATAAGTTGGTGAATTACCAATTGTTCTATTATTATTATTTACATTATGATGACTGAGAGGAGATGATGTTGATATTAGAGGAGGAATAAAAGACTGTTGATTTTGATTTTGATTGGTATTTAGTGTTGATTCATTACTAATAATGTTTTGTTGTTGTTGTTGTTGTGTTTGTAAAAATTGAGGTAATGATTGAATTAGCGGTTGCTGCTGAAGTTGAGTTTGTGGTTGTTGTGAAGGTTGTTGCTGTAATGCTGAATTAAGTTGGACAGATCGAGTTAATTCCAATATCTTATCATTCTGATCATTTATTATCTTTTTATATTGATCTAATTGACTCTTTTGATTGATAATAATATCATTTAAAGATTCATTCTTCTTTTGAAGACTATTTAGCTATTTATATAATAATAATAATAATAATAATACATCATTTATTGACACTGATGACTGTTGATTCAATCTATTAAACTGACTATTCTTTGCACTTAGTTCAGATTTCAAATTATCAATCTCATTCTCATAATTATTTATCTTTTCTATCAATTCATGTTGATTATTCTTCAATTGGTTTATTTCATTCTGATAATTCTCAATATTAACTTTTCCTTTATTCACATTTGCTACTTCTGCTCTTAGTTTACCATTTTCATTGGATAATTCCTTTAACACTTTCATTTTACTATCCATATCAATTATGTATTTATTATATTCTTCTGGATTAATCATTCGTGATAATTCAGCTTCTAATTCATTGTTCTTTTGTTCTAAGATCTTTATTATTTCCTATTAAGAATATATAATAATAATTATTATACATTTAATTTTTCATTCTCTAGTTGTAGTTCTTGATTCATATTATTCTGATTATTTATTGCTAATGTGAATTCATTGTGTTTATTTTCATATAATTGAAGTGCATTTTTGTAATTATTTATATTCTGATCTGTTGTATTTAAGACATTATTAATAGCAACAATAATATTATAAAGTGGGAATTTGTTATTGTTGTATTTAAAATACTAATAAAATAACAAATAAGTAAATAAATATATATACTGGTTTAACAGGAAAAGATTTATTAAATAAATGATATATTTTAATGAAATCATCAGAGTAATAATAAGATAATAACGTCTCTGTAATAACTGTAGAATTATTAGAAATATCTGGAAATTCCTTCTAAAATATAATATAATATAAGAATATATATATATACAGTTGTTGTTTTATTTGGTTTACAATATAATTTAGTTTTTGTCATTCTATTGTACAGATTCAATATTGCTATAACTACATAGCCAACAATTCTGAACTTTTGTTTATGTTTATTAATAAGAGGAATAACATTAAGATGGAAGTTACTAAACAACTTTTCATTCTTTTCATAGAGATTCAATCTTGATAATAAATACTGTTTGATATATTTCAATAATAAAAACTATAAATAATAAGATGATTATAATATAATATATATATACTTTTCTATTATAATCAATTAACTTACTCAAAAAGTGTAAAGATATTGTTTTTACTAATGATTTCATATTTTCATATTTATCATTCACATCTTTATGCTGATTGGATGTTATATTCAATGTGGCTTGATATGACTCGATAGTATGTTCATATTGGTATAACTGATCTTTATATTCATTAATGTCTTTATTTAATTGTTGGATTTTGTTATTATATTTCTGATTTTCTTCTTTATATTCCATATATTCGTTTATCTGTCTATTTAAGTCTGAAATAGTTTTGTTTTTATTTGTTATTTCTTCCATACATTCAGCGATGGAGTTCTTTAATTTCATTTCTTGTTGACTCTGTGATTCTATTTGGCATGATAATTGATTCTTTTCTCTAATAATTTCATTAATATTTTTCTTTAAATTATTATATTGTTGAATTATTGATGAGTATAATAACCTTATTGAATTAGACGTTGGACTTCTGTTATTGGTACTTCCTACAACTTCATTATATATATTCTTTAAGTATATTACTAATTCATTGTTTTCATTTTCTATATTGGTTAATTCTTTATCTTTATTCTGATATAAAGTCATTGTTCCTTCATATTCCATTATTTTATTATTCAACATCTGATTGGTCCTTACTAATTCATGATTCTCATTGGTTATATTGTAATTCTGATGTTCAAAATCTTTTAATTGTAAATTCACATCTTTAATTTGATTGGATAATCGATCTACTGTTTTTGATAAATCAGCTAATTGTGAAGTAAGTTGCATTTTATCATTTTCTAACTGTGCAACATATTGATTTGTATCGTTTAACATACTTTGATGACTTTTAGTATCGGATATTTGGGAGTTGTAAAAATTACACTTTTCTGTAAGTGATGAGATTAATAAATCTTTTTGTGTGATATTTTGTGATATTTCATTGTATTTTTTCTTTAATGATTTGTAATCTTGTTTTAGTTTGTAATACCTAATAATTGATTAATATATATATATATATATATATAATATGAAGTAAAGTTAATAGATGTAAAATAATAATTATAATAATATTTTATAGAGAGATTCATAAAAAGAATATTTTAATATATACATTTCAATTTACTTTATTAATATTAATTTTCATTAACATATCATCATATATAAACACTTTGAATAATTCGTAACAATTGAAGAAGAAGAAGAAAATGAAGAATGGTAGTAAAAGTTAGAAGTAATTAGAGATAGTGTCTTAAATAATAGTATAAGTTAAAAAAATAAAATTAATAATTATAAAACTTACATTTCTTGAGTAAAGTTGCTAATAGTACTATTCATTGGTATTTGAGATGGAACAGTTGGATAATTCACTACTCTTTCAATTAAATTGGTCATTAATTGTCTTAAATTCTATTTAAAGATAACTAAACAACAAATAACTATACATTCCAATCAGCTTCTTCAGGAATCCATTTTAATTGAACTTCCTTTAATTTATTTATATTGGAAGTATCATTTAATATATTTATTAACTGTTGTAATTCTTGTTCTAATCCCATTAACATATGTCTAATGTGGTTTATAAAGTTATCATGGTTATTGTTTTGTAATTCGATTCTGCTTTGATATTCTTGAATTTGCTATAATAAATAAATATATAAAGAATATACTTGTATTTGATTATTTCTTTCAGCTATTTGAGCGTTTAATGAATCAATCTTCTTTTTTGCTTCATCTGTTATTAATTGTAGTCTATCTTCTAATGCAGCCTTTTGAACAGTTAATTCTTCAATTACTGCAGTTAATTGTGCCATTTTCTCCTCAGCTTTATGTCTAGCGGCTGTTGATTGATCTGCTAGCTTTTGTGCTTCTCTTGCTGCCATTGTTAAGTCATATTCTAATTTGGCTTTTTGATTATTTTGATATTCTTTTTCTTCTTTGTGTGTTTCTATTGCTCTCTCCATTTCTTCTAATTTTGCTGCAAACACTCTTTCATTTGCTGTGTTTTTAAGATTACATGTTTCTTCAAGATTTTTCAATTTTGTTTGATACATATTCTCTAAGTTTGCATAATATCTTTTATTCTCTTCCAGTTCAGCTAAATATAAAATAATTAAATGCATACCTGATTTCCTCTGTGCTTCAGCCTTTGCCATTTCCAGCGATCTAAGCAAATCATAGTTTTCTCTTTTTAATTTTAGGTTTGTTTCTCGCAAATTACTTATATCAGGTTGCTATACATACGTAATTTGAAGTAATATACAATATCTGATATAAAAGAGTCTCTATTACTCATCAAATTTTAAATATTTTCAAAATCTAACTACCACTTTCGAACTTAGGCTTGATTGTATTTCAGTCTAAAAAACATGTTTGACGCTAGTTGTTATGTACATATACCATCAGATAATTATCTATGTATATATAATTTGTGAATTATGATAATAGATCAGTATGATGAAAACACAATCCATATTTTGTTGAAATTAAAGACTGGGATTATAAAATCTGTGATTTTAATTTATAATGATCCTTATGTATTTGATACAAAAGAGAAAAGTTGGATAAAACTGTCTTCTCCCATGATTTTGACAAATAAGAGTGAGGAGTATGAATATTGGAGATGTGCAATAAAACCAAAGCATAGAAGATTAAGTTATGGATTTAAACTGATTGATAATGAGGAGAGAGAAATTAACATTGTTGAGAATGGTTATTATATTGACACTTCAATATCATCTTTGTATTATTCTATCAATAATATATGTAATTATATAGTCCAATGGAAAATTATTTTCATTATCCCTTTCTACACAAAGAAGAAGCTTTTCATTATCCAAAATGGATTAATTCAACAGTATGGTATCAGATATTCCCAGAAAGATTTGATAATGGAAGTATAAATATAAATATACAATTGTACTATAAATAGATCCATCAATATCACCTGAAAATGTATTAGAATGGGATTCAGCTAAGCCAAAAGGTAATTCATTTTTTGGTGGAGATATTCAAGGAATAATCAATCATATTGATTATTTAAAAGAATTAGGAATAACAGGACTGTATTCAACTCCAATGTTTGAATCTCCTTCTAATCATAAATATGATACTGTTGATTATTTAACAATAGATAAACACTTTGGTGATGAAAATATGTTTATGGAATTAATCAACAAACTACATGATAATGACATAAGATACTTGATGGATACTGTTTTTAATCATTGTAGTGAAAGATTTCCTTATTTTCAAGATGTATTTAAGAATGGTGAAAAGTCAAAATATAAAGATTGGTTTTATTGTAATGCATTTCCACTTTCAAATAATCCATTAAATTATGAAACATTTATATCATTTTTTTCACATTTTCTATTTCGTTGTAGTTATTTTTAATTGATATTTCTGTAAGGATTCTATGGACCAATGCCTAAATTAAACATGTTTAATCCAGATACAAAAGAATATTTTCTCAATATAGCAAATACATATGTTAATAAATACAAGGTGGATGGATTGAGATTAGATGTTGCTAATGAAGTTCCACATTCATTCTGGAAATCACTTAGACAATTGGTTAAATCAAAAGAAACACATGTATATATATTTATAATAATATTATATTTAGAATCCATTTATATTGGGAGAAATCTGGCAAAATTCAATGGCTTGGCTTCATGGTGATGAATTTGACAGTATAATGAATTATCCATTAAGAAATATCATCCTACAATATTTTGCTTATGGTTCAATTACTACTATTAAGTTTGTATGTAGATTAGTGGATATATTGAATATTTACCCAGCAGAAATCACTGAACATATGTTTAATCTATTAGGAAGTCATGATACTCCAAGAATACTAACAGAATGCGGAGAAGATGTAAATAAAGTGAAATTATGTTTTACTTTCTTATTAACTTATTTAGGACAACCTTGTATTTATTATGGAGATGAAATTGGGATGGTTGGTGGAGGTGATCCTGATTGTAGAGGATGTATGAAATGGAAGAAAGAAGATCAAAGTATATACAAATATTGTTCAAATTTTGTTATTAACTAGATGAAGAAATATTTAATCATGTAAAGAAATTGATTGAAATTAGAAGGAAATATACAGAATTAACTGAAAGTGGAGTGTTGGACATGAATATACAATACTTATCTGATTATTCATTTGGTTTTAGTAGATATTATGATGGTTCTATGACAATTGTGATATTTAATACTTCAGATAAAGAAGAATTCTGTATTCAATCAGATTTATTGAAACTGTTCTCAAAGAATAACGATTTTGAGGGTGAAGGAATGGAGTTGTATAGAAATGAGAAAATAAATGATCAAATTAAGGTAGAAAAGCAAGCATTCTGCATTTTAAGATATAAAATAAATAATGCATTTCTACTATATGAATGCTAATAACTAATTATATTTTATTGAGTGTCAAAAATGAAATTAAAAAATGTGTAACGATCAAATATTTTGGAACACATTCGCGCCATAATTCTAGTTTATAACAGCTAGTGTGTAAAAGTAATAATGGTATATTGCATAACTTTATATTCATAGAAAAAAGGAGCTAAAAAGGCAACAGTAGCTGCTAGCTGCACTTGTGATGATCCTTTTGGTGAGACTATGGTGCCATGCTATACTATTGGTATATATTGATTATCATAATAACATCTATAGAAAAGCATAATATGAAAAAGTGTTATAACAATCCTAACTGTATGATTGAGATTAGCTTATATAAAGACAAAACAACTGCAAAATATAATTCAATTATTAAACAGCAACTAATCGATATGACTTGCGGCGCAAGGGTGACCAATATTCCTTCTGGTCTTCTCAATCTGGGAGCAACTTGTTATTTTAATTGTTTATTCCAATATTTACATTCTAATATCAGTTTTTCTAATTTAATATACCAAATTCCATCAAATATATCACCAGAATTATATGACATTCAGAAGCTGATTTCTTCATTAGAATTAACAACTCAAAGGTATGTTGATCCAACATATTTACTCCAGTCACTAAAAATAGACTTTACTACACAACAAGATATAGCAGAATTATATCAATTGATTCTTGACTTTATAGATAGAGAAATAAAAGAAGTATAATATATATATAACTATATAATTATTATAGCATAATGAATTAAGCAGTCTTTTACACAAATTTAAAGATATATTTTATGGAACAATCAATTATTCAACATGTTGTGAGAAATGTGGAAATGTTTCAAACAGAGAACAGATTTATACATTTTTAAACTTGCCAATTAAAGGATATAAAACCTTCTATGAATCATATAATTCAGAATATTTAACAAGTGAAAAGTTAGAAGGTGATTGTCAATATTTATGTGGAAATTGTAATGCCAAAACAAACGCAACTCGAAGTTGTCAAATCAAATCAATTCCATCTTATTTACATTTACAATTAATTAGATATGATATGATTAGAAATGATAAAGTGAAGCTTACTCAAGGAATGGAAATACCCATAGAATTAGATTCACAACATTTGAATCTAAGAGATGAACGTAATTCTATTATTCCTGATATAAAATATAAATTATATTGCGCTGTGTACCATATAGGAGATAATGCACAAAATGGTCATTATATTTGTGATATTTATAATGAAATACAAAGTATATATTACTTATAATATATCTGATTAAATAGATAAATGGTTTAGATATGATGATAGTAGTGTAACATCAATAGAAGTTCCAGCTTGTGTGATAAAACAAAAGAAATTAGCAAGATTTCAACCTTCATGTAGTACAGTTCAATTTGTCGTATATAAAAAGGAAGGTTTAGAAGAGAAATTAGATGTTATTCCACAGGAATTGATTAATTATGTAAATGAAATGGATAATAACACAAAAAAAGAAGTAACTAAAACTGATGTTATTCAACAGAAGATTAAAGATATTAATGATGTTAATAATAAATATACTGATATTATATTTAAAAGATTGATTAGATTAACTCCTAAGAGTGTTTTTGAAAATGAAAACAAAGAAAATAAAGAAGATGAATCTGTAAAGAAAGAGAAAGTGAAAGATGTGAAAATAGAAAGTAGTGAAGGTAAGGATTATGAAAAAGAAGAAAAGAAAGATAAAGAGGGAGATGTTAAAACTGAGAAAAAAGATGTTAAAAAAGAGGAGGAAAAGAAAGAAGAAATAAAGAAAGAGGTAGAAAACTATAAAGAAGAACTAGAAATAGTAGAAAATGAAGAAAAGAAAGAAGAAGAAAAGCCAAAAGAGGAAGTAATTGATGATATAGTAGAAATAATGGAAGTAGAAGACAATGATGAAGATAAAAAAGAATCAACTAAAGAAGAAGTGAAAGATAAAAAAGTGAATAAAATAGATAAAACTGTAATAAAGAAGAATAGTTTAGTAGATGATAATAGTAATGGCAGTTCTGAAGAGGATTATGAAGAAGAAGATGATGACGATGATGACTATAGTGAAAAAGGATCAAAATCAAAATGTAAAAAGAAGAATGAATCAATGGAAATTGAAGATGATTCAGATAATCAAATAATAGAAATAAAATCAAATTCAGAAAAGAAAAAATCAAATAAAAGTTCACCAGTAAAGAATAAAACAAAGTCAACTAATAAAAGTAAACCAAAAACAAACAATAAGAGGAAAAATAATAACATCAGAAAAAATAAAAATAAAAGTAAAGATGAAAGTAGTTGTAGTAATAGTGAATCAGATGAACCAAAGTATAGGAATTCTGAAGGTATTTATTTACCAATTGATTGGTTAGAACAATTAATATGTAGACCATTGAGTATATATATTATTACTTATATATATATTCAATTGAATAGCATTTAGTTTTGAAAAACCAGAATCAAATGAAGTTGAATATTCACCAATAAATGATGTTAGTGTATAAATATGAATATGTAATTATATTTGAATAGTTTCCTAATATCGAAACACTGAATTACAATAGATACAAATGTAATCATTCAACAGATGAAATAATATACTTACATCCACATACAGTAAGAAAAGAAATGAAAAGATTACCATATAGTATTGTAAAATTAATATGTGATGAAGTGGGAATAAAAGTTCCAGAAAATGTTGAGCAATGTAGTGAATGTTCAAAAAGGTATAGTTATTATTATTATTATTATTATTATTATTATTATTATATATAGTTTAATTTGTGCACACAATGATCAACAGAATGTTACAGCAAACCTCACCAACTTCATCAATTTTTCACGAAAAAGGGCAGGAAGATATCCTCGAAATCATATGATTTCTAATGTATGGGTAAGTGATATGGAAGTGTTTTATAAAGAATTAATATCCTTATCTCCAGCTTGTATTGCCATGAATTATGGAGATATTGAAATGAGATTAAATGAATTGAAAAATAAACATCCAGTGAAAACAATTTTATGTGTATATATAATATTTCTCTTTTTTAATCTTTTAATTATATAGAAACATGGTGATATTATTCCACAAGATAGTGAAATTAATGAGATAAATGAAGAAGCTTATAATATATTAGGAGGTATTTATTCTGATTTATCGAAATACTCACAAAAAATCTGTCCAATCTGTAAAGAAGAAATTGATGCAATAAGTGAAAAACAAAAACATGATTTAGAAGAACGAAAACAGATATTACAAATAACAGAAATCAATGAATTGTTCCAAAGAGATAAAAGATCAGCACCGAAAAGAACTTATCCTTATTTCCTAGTTGATAAAGAATGGTTTATACTGTGGAAAAAAGCATTACAAGATCCAACTGTAGAGAAAATTCCTCCTGTTGATACAAGTAAATATATTTGTGTTCACAAAGGTTCATTTTATGATCCAAAATATATAATGAATCAGAAAAGCCGTCCCAAAGATACTATTCTTTTGTCAAATTCTGAGTTTAATACTTTAGCTCAGTTTTATGGTTCTACAGGTGGTAGTGTTTCAATAGATCATGTGAATGGTGATTATGTTATGGCTCCACCGCTTTGTGTTATATGTCAAAAGGAAGAAGAAGCAAAGAAAGAGTTTAATAGATTCCATTATGATAAAACTAATATTGCTGTTGTTGAAGTTGATACAGTTCCAATGGTTGAAAATGAAATTAGTCATACGATAGTGAAGAAAGAGAATAGTGTTATTGATATTGATGATAATGGTGATGAAGAAGAGAAGAAAAAGAAAAATGATAATAAAAATAATGGAAATGAAAAAAAGGATGAAAGTTTAAAAATGGAAATTGAAGAAAATAATGATAAAGATGTAGAAGATAAAACCACAAATGAATCTGATAACAAAAAGAATAAGAAGAATGAAATTGAAAAAGATGGTAATGACAATATAGATACTACAAAAAGTGTAAAGAATAAATCAAGAACTAACGATGATAAAGTAGAAAAACCACCAGCTAAAAGAAGAAGAAAAGAAAAAGAGAATAGTATTATATTATTTTATTTTTATTAATATTTATAGAATTTATAATAACTTGTAAATCGACTGATAAAATCTCATATTTTAGATTAAAATTATATTCACAAGCCCAAGTTGATGCTACTACAGAAAGATTGACATTATTTTACAACGGAATAGAGTTAGAAGAGAATAACAACCAAACACTTGAAGATTATAAGATTCCTGTTAATGCTGAGATAAAAATGATAGTAGAACCTGCTGATATTGATGTAAAAGAGAGAAATAAATACACAACAGAGATTGGATTTAAAGGTAGTGCCTTATGTTCTTAACTTTTTTTTTATATTCTAATTGTTGTGATTTATAGTGATTTTAAACATAAATACTATAATTATTTAAAATTTGTTACAAAAATGATAAATGAAAAATTAAAAATCTATCTATGAGATGCATTTGTTGAATATGATCCTAAATACTTATTAAAAACGAGTGAAAATACTTGCAGAATACGTAGACATAGGAGAAGATGGTAATTCATTGGAATTTGATTGTTGATCAACTGAAACTGGACTTATAGGAGGAATAGGATGCATTTCATAATCTATTTGTGTCTGTGGCAATAATACTTTATTCTCTATAGGACAAGGCGGTAATGGAACACGATTTTTCACCTCTCCTTCTTCTACTAGAGACTGTATTGTAGCTGGGCTCATATTTTTCAAGATTTGCTGAAAAACATATTTTTCATCTTCAATAGAGAGTTTATGTGAATGTACTTGTATAGATGGATATTTTTCTTCAATACTAGACAATTCTGTCAATATTTTGTTTGTACAAACTATTATTAAATGATATATAATACAATGAAAAATATCCAAAAGTGTGGCTGTAATTTCTGGGTTATAATCTACTACACCTACTGATTTAAGTAATTGTGATATATTCTGTAATATAATTTTATTTTGTTCAATATTAGCTATATTGCATATCATAAAAATAAAATACTAGACTCTTCTTCTAATTTTGGTTCAAAATTGCCGATGTTCATTAATATTTTTATCAATATCAATAGTATATGAATATTAAAAACCTTCTGTAACAAAACAAAAATTATAAAATGATCTGAAGATTGAAAAAATTAAATAAATGCAAAATAGAATTGAAAAAGTGTACGTTTCAACAAATGAAGGTTTTTCTAGCCATTCTATTAGTTTTTGCCTTATCTGTTTCTGCATTTGGTGTTGATCAACGAATACTTGACGGTGATGTAACAGGAGACGACGACTCTACTAATGAGCCAATTAAAACATCTACTCCGAAACCTAGTGTAAATCCTACACCATCAGTTACTGCATCTCCATCTACAACCACAGTGGAGGAAACTACTGCACCACCTCCACCAATTGTTAAACCTACAGTTCCTGATGATATTAAAGATATTGTAGATAATTTTGGTAAAGATGAAAATTCAGGTTCTCAGAATACCAATACAAATGATAAAGAAACAATAACTCAACCTCCAATCACAGTAAATAATGATACAACCAACAATTTTATTGATACTATTAAAAATATATCAAGTCCCGATGTAGAACCTACTTTCCCAGAAGTTACAACAAGACCTGATTCAATTCAAACAAAACCAACACAATCTAAGTTGAATTCTTTCGATTTTCCAAAGAAAACAACATATTTAGGTGTTGATATGGGAGAAATGAGTGAAAAACCATCTTTAACTGGTACTTTAGGTAATTCAGTAGAAAAAACATCAATCGTTGTTACATCCTCCAAATCAACAAGTGAAGGAGTTTCATTAAATATTATAAGCTCAGTAGACAATGCTGTAATAGTTAATACTGAGATTGATGTATATGCAAGTAAATCAAAAGGTAATAGTGGAGGAGGTAGAATGTTACAAGATGAAGGTAAAGAAGTTGATTTATTAACAGTAACAGAATGTGGTATATTTAAGAATATTACAAATACAACAATGGAAAATGTAAAGATCAATATATATGGCGATGTTATATTGAATTGTACAGATGGTTATAATGGAATATTTGCTAATTCCATCAACAACTCTCATTTGATCAATGTAAGAATAGAATTTATGAATAAAAATTCAAGAATTATTTCTATCGAATCTTCTGAAGGTGAAACTTATGGTTTAATAGCAGGAAAGATATATCAAAGTAGTGTCTTTTATACAAGAGTAGTAGGTGATATATTACATATACAAGATAAGAAAACAACATCAAAAGAATTACAGGAAAGTGGAAGTGGTGATATTGTTGTATCACCTTTATTTGGTGAAGTAGAATCAACTGATATTACTAATTCATATTCTGATATAAATAATGTTTTAATTACATCTGATTCTATTGTATATGGTGGAATAGCAGGTAGTTATATTCCTGGAATACCTTCTGTAGAAAGATTAAATAATGATTCTAACTTACCAGTTGTTATGAATAATACATTTGCTGTGATAAGAAAAGGATTAACAATTTCTAATGAAAAAGCTGATAAAACTCAAGCTATAATTGGTGGTTTAATTGGTAAAGTTAATGGTAATGAAGAAGTTGTAGTTGAATCATGTTATTCATCAACTATAATGGATGGTTTAGATCATGCTAATTTGAGATATGCTGGTTTTATTGGAGATAATAGTAATAATGCAACATTTAATTTCACATTTTCATACAGTGTTATGAATGTAAAGAGTGCTTATTTACATGATAAAGCTGAACTAGCTGCCTTAGTATGTGAAGCTGGAAATATTACTCATATTACTTATGATAGATGTTATGGTTATATTTCATCACCATTTATACTCAATAGAACTGAAGAAAATATGTTTGGAAATTTAACATATTATTATGTTGGATCAAATGGTTTTAATAAGACTGAAATATTAGTAAGATATTTGCAACAATCATCAAATGGAGGAGTTGTAGTATATGGAAGTGGAGCTGATACTTATGATGAAAACTATGAAGAAGCAGATAAAGCAGTAGAGAAATTAATAACAAATGGATATACAGTCAATCCATATAGTAAAACCATTCCAATCAATACAGCACCAGGAGTTACACCCAGTGGAGGATTATATTTAAGTAAAGACTCAATGATTAATTGGGGAGTTCCATTCTCACCAACAGGCAGAACTGATCCTGTTGCAAAAATAGAAGAATTTATATTACCAAATCCAATAAGTACAAGAAAAATCTGCCCTAACAATTGTGGTGGAAATGGTAAATGTATGAATGGTATATGTTATTGTAATGAAGGTTATAATGGTGTATATTGTCAATATAAAACATGTCCATATGGTTATATGTTTAATGATCCATCTATTACAGTAGATAGACCAGAAGGAATAGCACAAGTATGTAGTAACCAAGGTTATTGTAATAAAGAGAGTGGTAGATGTGAATGTTTCCCAGGTTATGAAGGTAATGCATGTCAAAGAAAACAATGTCCAAATGAATGTAGTAATCATGGTGTTTGTATTACTATTAATAAAGTTAAATCTGAGAATATGAATGATTATGAGATGAATTATGAGAGAAATTATAATAAGAGTGATGGTGAGAAAGTACAAGTATGTGTATGTGATAAGGAATATGAAGGATATGATTGTAGTTTGAGAAAATGTCCTATTGGTTATAGTCAGATGAGTGATTGTGATGCTCAACCACAATCAACTATTACATTTACATTTGATAAAAAGATACAGGAAAAAATATTTATTTGAAATATACAGATCCATTTGGCAAAGTATGGTATACACTAGGGTTTGATTATACTAAAAGAGATGAATGGGAAAAACATTTATTATCATTACCAACAGGAACAATATCAATAGACAGAGTAGATGATATAACTCCAACAAGTGACAAAAATATAGTTATTCAAATTACTTATTCAAAACATCAAACAGGAAGACAAATACCAATTGAAGTATTATCAAAAGCTGAAGTTGAAAAATTATCAAAAAAATATTCATTCATAACAACAAAAAATGCAGCTAATATAAATGATTCTGATTCTGATACAGTTAAAGTTACTCCTTCGTATGAGGATAGTATACCAGGAAGTCCTTGTAGTGGAAATGGAATATGCGATTCAGTGAAAGGATTATGTAATTGTTTTTCAGGTTTTTATGGCAATTCTTGTTCAGCACACAGTTCTGTAGTTTAATATATTTTCTTTATTATTATTACATATATTATAATGTTAAATATTGTTTTTTTAATCTCAACAAACAATAAATAAATATATAAACAATAATTACTATTTAAAAGGCAACATCTGTTTTAAAGTTGATAGATAACTCGAATCTAAAGAATGACTATATTTTGGGAAATAATTAATTATTACATTTTTCAAGAAATACAAATCTGTAGTTAATGGAGATTGATCTTCATTATAAGTATTTACAGTATAACTATCAACAGATGTTGCATAAGGAACAGTAATAATATAATATAAGAATGAAGACATTTCTGAAGTTAATTGATCAATTGTTGAATTACTTACAATATAATTACCATCAGCTTCAGTAAAATGTGTTAAGAATGATAATTTTTGTATTATTTTGACAATATGAACAAGCACTTTCTGTTGAAATGAATCTGGTTTGTTTGTTAATAATGATGGATAAGGTGCAATTAAAACTGGACAAAGAAAATTTAAAAAGAAAAAACTATTCAAATATAATAATATATAAATATATTTTATACGAACTACCTAATAATAACAAGTCTTTATCTTCTAGTTGATATGTTATTGATAGTTGTTTAACAGTGAGTGAAATAATATACAATAAACCTCTTGGTATTTGATTTCTTCTAACCATTATCTTCTTTATTATTATACTTACTAAATGATTAACAAACTATAAAAAAAGAGTAATAAATAAATAATAAATATACCACAATTGCTTCTTTGGAGAATATTGAAGGATCTATTGATTTAGTATCTGTTCTTAATCCATCGACTATTCTTGAAATATCTGAATTTGTATCACAACAAATATCAATCAATATTGGAGCAACAACACTATTTAAATATTCTTTACCAACTGTTCTTGAATAGGAAGACCAAACTTTATGAAACATCGAATCACTATACAAATATATAATTATTATATATACCTTCTTAAGAATGTTCGATAATCTTTTAATACAGCAATACTATCATTTAAACAATAATTAATTAATGGATAAAATAAATCTCTGGATATTGAGATCTTAATAAGAATATGTATAAATTTAGTCTTATCTTGTGTTGATAAAACAGTATAAATATGTCTAATTAAATGTGAATCAAATGCAAATAATAAATAGATTATATTCTGATTAATTCTACAATCACTCGTTATTTCATCAATCTGTGGAGATCTGTCTGTTGTTTCATCTGATAATGATCTTGGTCTTAAATCAATGACGTCATTGTCGCATAAATCAGATGATCTGATTGGCTGAGCTGATCCACTTCTCATTACATTACTATTACTACCATCAACAATATCTTCCACATCGACACTTCCAGTGAAATTGAATTTTTCACTATCATCCATTTTCTATACACATAATATATATATAAATTATTCATACTGGTGATATTAAAACATGAGTTAATGATGGATGTGTTGATTCTATTAGAATAATTTAAATAATAATAATAATAACATATATATATATATATACTTATATATTTATCTTCATTTTGTAATATATTCAATTTATCAGAGACTGTCGTTTGACTATTATTCCTTCTATGTCTTACAAATGGAGCTGGACTTCTTTTTGGTATATTTGTACTACTATTTTTCTCATTATTATTACTACTATCAAATTGTAATCTATCAAAATTCTTAGATGCCCTTTTATTCAATGGTATAGTTATATTGGGAATATATCTTCTATTTGTATTTACAGACAATGTAACATCTTGTAAAACTTTCAATTTCTTATTCAATGAAATTATTGCCTTCTCTAACTCTTGGATATTTAATACGTATGTTTTAATCATTGCATCTTGTACGGTGATTTGGTCTCTTAGTTTTCCTACTTCTTTATGATATTCTTTTACTTCTGTTGTAATTTCTGCTTTGTCATGTTCTAATACTCGTAATTGATTGAGTTGGTAAGCGTATTTCTTTTCTAATACTTCTCTATTGTGCTTTTCTTCTTGATATTGCTTTTTATATTGCTCTAATTCAACATCGGGACTATTGAAGAATAAAATTATTGTTAATTATACTCTTTTATTGATAATAATGATTCAATTGAACCTTTCAAAGAAAAATCAGAACCTGTTCGCTTTGTTGGTAAATCTGTAAATACCTGTGTAGCTTGAAAGACAGCATTTAACCATTTCTTTCTTAAACTCTATATCGAATAAAGTTAAAAATATAAAAATACTTTTGAAGATGCACCAAACTGATATGAAACTTCTGCTCTAGTAATAACTAGAAATAAGAAATCTTTGCTCCAACCAACTTCAACATTCTCCGCTCTTGCTGATTCTAAATATATTGCTAGAAATGGTTGAGAATAATTTCTAACTTCATATGCATATAAAATGCTATGAGAAATAGCTCCACGTAACTCTATAGGAGGTGACAATTCATCAGAATAGTAAACCAAATCCTCTGAAAACTGAACGTTGTGTAATTTTGTGATGGGAACCTTGAATTCCGGTTGTATCTTCATTTTAAAATTGTTTTAAAAATCAAACTTCTCAAATATTTAGTCGTTTCCTAGTTACAGAAGAGATTTAACAATTAACCCAATATTTATATATTTGCTTAGAAATATATCATATTTAATGGATAAACATACACAATTATGTTTAGAGACATAATGAATTTTAACATTTTACTTCTATTTGAAGTTTGATGTATTATATCATCATTACAAGACAAAATAAAGTACATGTAATAGTTTTTGAGATACAATAATATTTTTAATAAATTAAATTATGAAATGGCGCGAAAAGTTGATTTTTAATTTTTTTTGATTTATTATGTCTTCTATAAGCCAGTCACAAGATTTTTCACTATCATGTGAAGTAGATAGTGCTAAAGTGATTTATGATTTACTTAGTTCATTGTATTAATAATTCTGATATGATTTAATTAGAGGATCAGGAGAGAAAGATCAATCAGCTCATTTCACAGTTTCAAACGAAGAAATAAATGTATCTGTACATGATAAAACCCAGTCACTACAAGGTAATGCACATTTAGTAGCAGATCTCTTTACAAATTATCATGGAGGTGATTTGTCATTTTCAATCAATTTACTAGCTTTGTTAAATTGTTTGAAAATGTTTGGTAATGAAAGGATGGGAGCTACAAATGTAAATTTGAAATATAGAGATGATATATTGAGTTTATTACTTGAAGAATCTGGGTATTGTTCTAGTCTATCTATTTATAGAGTTTTAACTGAATGTTCAATGCATTCTATTGTTGATTTATATGATGATTATGATTTTCTTCGAAGCTTTATGAGTTCACCTATTATCAACAAACTAATTATCAATTCAAACATATTAAAAGATATTCTCAGCGAAATAGGTGATTTAGGAGGAAATTTCATTCAAATTGATATTCAAAAAGATAATAATCTGATAATATTTTCAACAGCTGGTGTATTAGGTAAATGTGAAGTAGAATTATCAACAATTGGAGAAAATCTATTGAATTATGAAAGTTATTCATCTCAAACGCAGAAGTATTATTATCTATATAAATATATTGAATAGATATAGATTGAATTCAATGATGCATTGCATGAAAGCTGTTGCAGTTGCAAAACAATCATATATTCGAATAAATCAAGCTGGATTGTTGTGTGTTCAACACATGATTCAATTGTCAAATGGTAAAAATGCATTCATTGATTTTTTCATATGTTGTGAAGAAGCTATCTAATATTTTAGTAATTTGTATGTTAATTTCTGATTTCTTTCTTTGTTCATCCAACAAACATCTAAATTCAAATATAAAATAAATATAGAAAAAAATCACTAATTACACAATATAATAAATATCATGAAAAATATATCCTGTGGATTTGATCTGAATCTAGTATTGTTTTACATATAGGACATGTGTGTAGTTTTGATATACTCTATTCATCATTATTATCATAAATATTGATATACATAACTAATACAGTCATGACAAAACAAATGACCGCATGCTGTTGATGTTATTTCGTTTATTGTACATAAGCATATAGGACATTTCAATACTTCAACCAATTCATCCACAATTGGTTTATTTAAACGACTAGAAATGGCATAAATCGAAAATATACGCAGCCTTACTTCTCGGTGATTCTGGTTCTATACAAAATAATACAAACGAGTATACCATCAGAAAGATCTACGACTTTTATATCTTCTACTACTTCTATATCACTATCACAATCCACAACTTCAACGGTATCCACACCTAGGATATGTAATATATATTTTTTAATACTAACAATTTCATCCCTCTTCCTTTTTATTGCTATTGGCTTTGAAGATTCAGACATAAAATTCAAAAAATGAGTTTGTTTTTTAAAGTTATTGTTAAAAGATGTTTTGGAAAGTCATTCACATGAAAAGTTGATATTACTGCCGAAGAAGTTCATAAAATTATATCATGTTATTTCAAACACAAATGGTGAGTGAATTTACAACAAAATTTTGTTTTTAGAAAGTATGTATTTTTATGTTTGAAATTGAATAAAATTACTCTAAAAGATCAATATCTGTTTATACTATGACTTAACCTTCTTTAATTATTGATCTAGTTAATTAGCAGCATTTCAGAAAAAATACTTGAATAACGTGATTTAATAGCATAATTGAAACTAATGAATTATTCATAAACTCATTTCTTCAACGAAAACTATAAAAGAACAAAGTATACGGTTTAGAAAATTCTGTTTTCTGGCTTTCAATTTATCATTTTTCTTTTTTTAACATGTCCTGGGATCCAAGAGCAACAGATTCTTCCTCTACAAGAAACAATTGGTCAGCTGAGTCATACAATAGTGGTTATAGTTCCAGTTACAAATCTGATAAAATCAATGGTTCAAAATTACAGACTATTAACTGGGATTTGTCAAAGTTACCAAAATTTGAAAAAGATTTTTACCATGTATTTATCTTTTAAAAGGCTTTTATAATTATTCTTCTAGGAACATCCAGCAGTTACTCGTTTATCAGATGATGATGTAGCTAAATGGAGAAAAGATAAAGAAATATCATGCTATGGACATGATGTTCCAAAACCAGTTTTGACGTTTGAAGTTTCACCTTTTCCTGGTACGTTCTAAAAACACTCTCTTATTGTTTTTTCATTATTTTAAGATGAGTTCTTTCTCACTAAAACATGTTTTTTTCAAAATACAGTTTGTAACAGAATAAAAAGGTATGAATATTTAATTATATAAACTTTTTTTTATTTTTTAATATTATAAATATGATAAAAATAAAAAAATGATTTTATTAAACAATTAAATATTCATCCACTTATTTTTTTTGTAATATAAAATGTGAGAGAGAATTCATTTATATCATTATATATATATATATATATATATATATATATACATATTATTAATATAATTTTCTATATAGAATATGTAATTAAAGAAGTAGAATCTGCAGGATATAAAGAGCCAACTCCAATTCAAGCACAAGGCTGGCCAATGGCTCTGTCAGGCAGAGATATGGTAGGAATATCAGCAACAGGTTCAGGTAAAACATTATCATATTTATTACCAGCAATTGTACATATTAATGCACAAGTATATATATATATTATATTTTATAATTATTTTATAGGATTATTTACAACCTGGAGATGGTCCAATCGTATTAGTATTAGCTCCAACTCGAGAATTAGCTTGTCAAATCAAAGAAGAAACGGATCGTTTTGGACATACTTCACAGATTAAATATACATGTGTATATGGTGGTGTACCAAAAGGCCCACAAATAAGAGACTTAGAAAAAGGATGTGAAATAGTAATAGCAACACCAGGTAGATTAATTGATCTATTAGAAAATGGAATTACTAATTTAAAACGTGTTACTTATCTTGTTTTAGATGAAGCTGATAGAATGCTTGACATGGGGTTTGAACCTCAAATCAGAAAGATTGTATCTCAAATCAGACCTGATAGACAAACACTTATGTGGAGTGCAACCTGGCCAAGAGAAGTACAGAAATTAGCGTAATGATTTCTTAAATGATTTTATACAAGTTAATGTTGGTTCTACTGAATTAAGAACATCTTTACATGTTACTCAAGTATATATATATATATATATAATTATTATTATTTAATAGACTATTATGTGTATTGATAGTATGTCTAAAATAACAGAAGTTGCCAAGATTTTATCAACAATGAATCAGGTAGATCGAGTACTAGTATTTGTTGAAACAAAGCGTGATGCTGATAGAATTTGTAATGAATTAAGAAGACAACATTTTAACTGTAATTCTATTCATGGAGATAAAGATCAAAGACAAAGAGATTTTGCCTTAGAAAACTTCAAAACTGGAAGATGTCCAATTTTGATTGCAACTGATGTTGCTAGTCGTGGAATTGATGTGAAAGATATAAAATTAGTAATCAATTACGATTTACCTAGTAATATTGAAGATTATGTTCACAGAGTTGGTAGAACTGGTAGAAAGACGTTAGAAGGATTTGCTGAAGGAAGAGCCATCTCATTTTATGAAAATACAAGAGATTCTAGAATTTTGAAAGATTTGTTGAAATTGTTAGATGAATCGAAACAACCAATTCCTAGAGAATTACAGGATTATGCGAGAGTATTGATTGATTCTAAACGTCAACAGAAAAGATATAATGTTAATTATTAAATGAATTAGAATATTAATATATTATTTAAATGATTATATTATATATTCCAAGCAAAAACATATATTACAATAAAATAGCATATAATAAATTATTAACTTAATTATACCAAAAACGATTATAAAAAACTAAATTACATTAATTGAGAAACAGCTACCATCCTTTTACCTAATGATCCTCCTATATATCCATGTGATAATGACGAACCTCGAGTTCTACACGATGTAGGTTGTCTTGATGAATGAATCGAAGGAGGTTCAGCTTTATGCTCTCCTCTGTTGAATGAAGTTGTTCCTACTACATTTCTACCACTCAATGGCCCATATGAATAATATTTGGACATAAAAGTGGCAATTAAATAAGCTAAAATTCTATTTCTATCGTCAACATCAACTGGAGCAAAATCGAAGTGATATAAAGGCGGATAACCATAAATAATTCGGATAAATTTGTGACAGATACTTTCTGGACGTTTTTGGTGTGAAATCATACTTTTATTTCGAATTTTAATTTGATTATACATAAAATTGCCAAAAATTAATTTTCTTAGATATGCTCTAAGATATTTCACTGCTGATTTGACTTCTGGGTTTAATTTATATATTTTCCATATATCTTCAATATTCATATCACCATCTGGTAAATGATTGTCTTGATACAGTTCCAGACAAAGTTTTGTGTCTTCTATACCCAAAGCTCCTAGAAACCGAGAAAATCCAGAATAAGAAACTGGTTGAAAAGGTGATACTTTGATTGAAGCAAGTACAACTATAAATAGAGAATATAACTATTGCAACATACTTTTTATATATTCTTTTGAAGGAAAAAGTGTGAGAATAACAATACACTTAAAGAATAATTCCCATGAAACGAAAGTACCTACTCATTCAAATTAATTAATAAATAATTATACCTAATGGAGCAGTTATAGATGAAAATAATGACATTTGTGATAGAGGTATGCCTTTAAGAATAAATTTTGGGCAAATGCCACTTTCGCCATTACTACAACATGTTATATATGACAATATACGGCAGAATTTGTGAATTTTTAGAAAAAATTGTATATATCTTGTAGTATTCTTGTTTATTAACTAAAAATAGAGATATAAATAGATACAATAAAATAGTTGCAGAATTTTGAATAATTCCCCATCTATATTGGGAGCTGGGGCAACTCTCATTATAGTTTTTTATTAAGTTTTTAAACGATATTTAAATCAAATCAAACTTTTTTTTCATAACCCCAAAATACAAAATTCATAACCAACAATTATTTGATTTATTAGCAATGATTTAAGCTTGTTGTTCACCTGATAATAATGGTTGTTCAGTTGTGTCTTTTGCTTTTCGACTTCTTATGTAGATGTAAACTAACAAACCAACTATACCAAGAGCTACAACGGCAGCTGATACACCAACTATCACATCAAGGGCTTTACTACCTGAACTCTCTTCTTGGTGACCTTTGATGAAATGGAAATCATAAACTTCTTTATCATCTTTTGACACTAAAGAACAACCCAAGTAAACTTCATTATTTAGATCAGTAGTAAAGGAAGTAAGATTTGTTCCACTACAAACAATATCAAATTTACTAGCTTTGTCTAAATTCACAGAACTTGGTTCATTATCACTGTATTCACAAGCTAATTCGAATTTATCTTTATTAATTCCGCAACTAGACCATTTATATGTTATATCACCTTCTGGAACCCACACTTTATCTTTCTTATTCACTTCCAAGTGTAAATGTTCTACATTGAATTCAGGTAATTCTTTATATTGTAAATCGATTATTCCTTTGTCATTTACTCGATATAAAATACAACCAAAGAATTCATTAGATTCTTCAAAGAAGTTTACTTCATTTCCTTCTACATTTATTATCTCACTCTTTTCATAATCGAATAATGATGGAGTTGGAAGTTCATTTGATAATTTACATTCATAATGGAAATCTTCAGCTTTGGCATCTTTTCCTAATTTGTATTTTAATAAACCATTCACTGTGATTTTGTTATTATCAGCATGCTTTATTTTTATCTCATCCATTATTAATCCACCTAATTCTACATATTCTAATCCAATCATCTTTTTACTCTCATTTTCAATCATCATACAGCCAAATACATTATCATCTGTTCCAACGGATGTTAATCCTTCTAATTCCCAAGCATCACATACAATCTTATTCTTAAATCCATTCATTAATGATTCATAAGTTGGTATGGTTGTGGAGAAATCACAGATTATACTGTACTGATTATGATTTCGTTCACAATTAGGGAAATCGATTGGAATAAAACCAGAGATTATTCTGTGATTATAATACTGATTGGTAAATGAGAAATCTAAACTACCAATATCAAATGATGGTAGTTTTATTGATTCTACATCATATACTATCTTGTTATCTTTCTTTATCAATTTTACTACAAAGTGAATCTTCTTTAAATCAGAGGTAAATTCATGGTCAACTTTGGTTTTATCACAACTTATTTCAATACTTTTACCTGACCAGTCTTCATCTACAGAGGGAGAATGATCCAAAAAGTTTACAATCAATTCATAATCACTCTTTTCATTTTCACATTTAGCCCAATTCAATTTTATATCACCATTTGCATAGATCTTATTATCATCTTTATACATGGATATTTCTTGAATATCAATACTTTTCTTACTTATATATTCCATTGATATTACATCATTGGTTGATCTTCTCAATATTCCACATACTAAATATCCTTCACTTAAATTATCAGATGTATCTTCAATTGAGTTTTCTCCACAGTTTATATTACCGATCTTATCTTTCTTTTCTACTAATTCTTCATATGTTGGAATATTATTGAAGAATTCACATACATAACCATAATCTTTAGATTCTGCTTCACATTTAGTCCATTTCAATTGTAATTTATCTTTTACATACCATTTATTATCTTTCTCTTCAATTGAATCAGCATTTGGCATTATCAAACTAGGTGCTTCAACATATTTTAAATCAGCTACAGCTTTATCTTTTCCATCATAGGTCATACATCCCCAGTATTTGTAAGAAGCATCTTTTGTCCACATCACTTGCCAAGGCCAACCTCCACATTCTAATTCCATATCCATTTCCCAACTATTTCGGAAATCAGATGGATTTGGAACATCTTTATAGAATCCACAAGTTATTCTAAAGTCCATTACTTCATTGTTCATATTACATGTTTTCCATTCTAATCGATTATCTCCTCGTAATTCATATTTTGTTAAGTCTTTTCCTATCTTCATTGACCAATTCTCGATATTTAAAGTTGGTGTTCCTGAACTGTATTTATGGATTACTTTATCATCAGATGGTCGATATAAAATACAGGTCAAATAATGATCTTCTACACCTTCAGAAGAGAATGATAATGGAGTTTTTCCACATGTTATTTCTCGTTTATATTCCGATTTCTTTACTTCTTCAGTTTTAGCTACATCAGTAAAGAATCCACAGTATAATTCGAATTTTTCTTTGTCAACTTCACAATCAGTCCAATCTAATCCTAAATTACCTTTCACATTGTATCTCAAATAATCTTCACTTCTTTCAATTGTGTAATCTTTAAATAACGTTGGATAACTTTTGTATTTCAAATCGAATAATACATCACCAAAGTTGGAGATTAATTCTACAGCAAATAGATTCTCTTTCAATAATGTTGTGTTTACAGACGTATCAGTAAGAATATTTCCATTACAGTTTACCCATTCATAATGTTCGGCATGGAAATCAGCTTGAACTGGAATATGATCAACGAATTTATATTCGATTAAGAAGTGACCTTTCTCTTCTTCACAGTTATCCCAATCATCGTAAGTGATCTTTCCTACAGCTCTGGTCAACTTCAAATCATCGGATCTAACCAAATCAACTCCTTTAAGGTTAAGTCTATAAAGTTATAAGATATATAATTTATACTTTTGATGGCGAGGATTTAAATCGATTGATTTTAATTCAACCATCTTTTTACTCTCATTTTCAATCATCATACAACCAAACACACTATCAACTGTACTAATTGAAGTTAATCCTTCTAATTCCCAAGCATCACATACAATCTTATTCTTAAATCCATTCATTAATGATTCATAAGTTGGTATGGTTGTGGAGAAATCACAGATTATACTGTACTGATTATGATTTCGTTCACAATTAGGGAAATCGATTGGAATAAAACCAGAGATTATTCTGTGATTATAATACTGATTGGTAAATGAGAAATCTAAACTACCAATATCAAATGATGGTAGTTTTATTGATTCTACATCATATACTATCTTGTTATCTTTCTTTATCAATTTTACTACAAAGTGAATCTTCTTTAAATCAGAGGTAAATTCATGGTCAACTTTGGTTTTATCACAACTTATTTCAATACTTTTACCTGACCAGTCTTCATCTACAGAGGGAGAATGATCCAAAAAGTTTACAATCAATTCATAATCACTCTTTTCATTTTCACATTTAGCCCAATTCAATTTTATATCACCATTTGCATAGATCTTATTATCATCTTTATACATGGATATTTCTTGAATATCAATACTTTTCTTACTTATATATTCCATTGATATTACATCATTGGTTGATCTTCTCAATATTCCACATACTAAATATCCTTCACTTAAATTATCAGATGTATCTTCAATTGAGTTTTCTCCACAGTTTATATTACCGATCTTATCTTTCTTTTCTACTAATTCTTCATATGTTGGAATATTATTGAAGAATTCACATACATAACCATAATCTTTAGATTCTGCTTCACATTTAGTCCATTTCAATTGTAATTTATCTTTTACATACCATTTATTATCTTTCTCTTCAATTGAATCAGCATTTGGCATTATCAAACTAGGTGCTTCAACATATTTTAAATCAGCTACAGCTTTATCTTTTCCATCATAGGTCATACATCCCCAGTATTTGTAAGAAGCATCTTTTGTCCACATCACTTGCCAAGGCCAACCTCCACATTCTAATTCCATATCCATTTCCCAACTATTTCGGAAATCAGATGGATTTGGAACATCTTTATAGAATCCACAAGTTATTCTAAAGTCCATTACTTCATTGTTCATATTACATGTTTTCCATTCTAATCGATTATCTCCTCGTAATTCATATTTTGTTAAGTCTTTTCCTATCTTCATTGACCAATTCTCGATATTTAAAGTTGGTGTTCCTGAACTGTATTTATGGATTACTTTATCATCAGATGGTCGATATAAAATACAGGTCAAATAATGATCTTCTACACCTTCAGAAGAGAATGATAATGGAGTTTTTCCACATGTTATTTCTCGTTTATATTCCGATTTCTTTACTTCTTCAGTTTTAGCTACATCAGTAAAGAATCCACAGTATAATTCGAATTTTTCTTTGTCAACTTCACAATCAGTCCAATCTAATCCTAAATTACCTTTCACATTGTATCTCAAATAATCTTCACTTCTTTCAATTGTGTAATCTTTAAATAACGTTGGATAACTTTTGTATTTCAAATCGAATAATACATCACCAAAGTTGGAGATTAATTCTACAGCAAATAGATTCTCTTTCAATAATGTTGTGTTTACAGACGTATCAGTAAGAATATTTCCATTACAGTTTACCCATTCATAATGTTCGGCATGGAAATCAGCTTGAACTGGAATATGATCAACGAATTTATATTCGATTAAGAAGTGACCTTTCTCTTCTTCACAGTTATCCCAATCATCGTAAGTGATCTTTCCTACAGCTCTGGTCAACTTCAAATCATCGGATCTAACCAAATCAACTCCTTTAAGGTTAAGTCTATAAAGTTATAAGATATATAATTTATACTTTTGATTTTGAGCATAAGCAAATGATGCAAGTGCTAAGACAAATGCAACAGCAGTAAATTTCTATTCAAAAAATATAAAAAAGATAAATATATACCGACATAATCAAGATTTAATAATTAATCTAGAAAATGTTTTTTTATTGGCTGGCTTGACTTGATTTGAGTTCCATTATTATGTATTTTTGTATTATTTGTGTATTATCTTGTATTTCTTTGTTTAAAATGAAAATAATAATTATATGTGTATGTATAAGTTAATAATATTACTAAAAATTAAAATCATCAAGTCCAGATATCTTTCCTTTAGTAACTGGATTACCTTTCATTCCTTTGGGTGGTGGAGGTATATTCTTTGGTCTTACAACCTTTGGTTTCAATTTATCAGCTGCGCCAAAATCTAAATCTCCTAATTCTTCTAATTCAGCTTGATCAGGAGGATTAGAACCATTATTTGAAGACAATGATTCACCTAAGAATTCCATTGACATTGTTCTTGGTTTGACTTCTTCAGATTGTTGATGTGGCATTGGATCACCGAAAAATTGATCATCATCTTCATCTTCACCTTCTGGCATTATTTCATTACCATCAGAATCTACTTCTACTTCAACTTCCACCTCTTCTTCTACTTCTTCTTCTTCACCTTCTTCTTCTTCTTCTTCTTCCTCATCTTCCTCATCATCGTCTACTTTCATAAAAAATAAAATATAAATTGAAAAATATACCCTCAGGTAATGGACTTGGAACTGGTGGTTTAGATGATCTTACTTGTGGTGGTTGTGGAGCATGAGCAGCTACAGAAGATTGTGGTGGTACTGGTTGTCTTGGAGACTGTGGTACTGATTTATTAGCCAAATTCAGACGTTCTACCTTCGCAAATACAGTATTATCACATGTTGGAACGATTTGTTTTGCATCAATAACATCCATCCAAACTATTAGTATTATATTAATTGTAGAGAATTATACTATAAGTAATATTGCCAGCTTTAATGTTTTTCTTAAATCTGAAGTGAAAAACTCCAGTCAGAGGAAATGTCTAATAAAATAATAATAATTAAATACTTCTCGAATATCTCGAAGTGTTAATTCATTCATTTCCTTGTGAATAGTATAAACGTTTGGATGACCTTCTTCATCACCTTCTTCTGGAATATAATAATATACAGCTGTCATTTTTATTGAATATTTATCTACAAATAAGCCTTAAAAATGTCTATGAAGCTCAAAAAAAGAAGATATGATCCTAAAAATCTTTTAATTGGCTATTTCGTTTATGATGATATTTCAGTCATTTTACATTTTATCATCAAAAAAACATTATTATCAGTAATAAATAATTAAATAAATAAAGATACTCTATTAACCAAAGAAAGCTTCAAAATCATCCTCATATTTCTCTCGATACTATGTATTATATAACAAAAAAATGAAAATACCTTTTCTAGTTTCTGTTTAAAAGCTTTAGAACCATAATAACTGTGATATTTATAATCTTCAACATCTTTTTCTGCTCTTTTCCTTCTTTGCCTTACTGTAACCTCTAATAATGATTATTTACATTCAATATAATATATACGTTTAGTTTTAACTGGCTGTGGCTTTGTCCATTTTATTGGTTCAGGTAAAGGCCAACTAATTGTCCCATACACATGCTCAGATCTATGATCAGCTTTTGGGACAGTAAATTCTGGATCTGGATGCTGTTTCAACTTCAATTGACTGATATCCCTATCTCCTCTATTAGATATACAAGCAGTGTGTTCTTTCCTTTCTAATGGTTTTAATAACCTTTTACTAACAGGAAATATTGGCTTGTCTAAAGTCTTTTCCTGTGGTGATCCTAAAACCACATGCATTTCTGCACCATCAGCAGATATATACTGTTGACCAACACTAACCAACGGCAATTTCTTTTCTTCTGTTCCTTTCAATATTTTCGTTGCACCAAATATAGGTTTGTCAGGAGCTGGTCTAATTGGGATTGTTCTTCCTTCATAACTATCACTGTCACTATCATCATCACTACTCCAGTAATCTGCAGCTGTTCGTTGCTTTTTCTTTTCTAATGGTTTGAGTGTTTTTTGATTAGAAAGCATATCTCGAAGTGGATTTTTGTAAGTTTCTTCCATTATACCTTTGGCATTTTTTCTAATTCATTATATATAATAAATATGCTCTAATTTTATTTGATTTTCTCTTTCTATTAATTCTTGTGTTAAACATCTTTCTAATTCTTCATCTTCTAATATTTTCTTTGTTAAATCAAGTTGTTTTATTTTTGTTAATACTTGTGATTTTTTCCGTTTTAACGTTAGATCCTTTTCAAATAGTGTTTTGACTGTGTTATTAGGTCTCATTTTAAGAAATGGTGCTGGAACTTTAGAGTCTATTCATTAATAATATTAATGATATATACTGGCAGCTTTGAGATGAATTTCAGGTCTTTCAGGTTCTTGTTCTGGTAATAACGAAGAAATCACAACTAATGGTTCTTCATAGTCACCATCTTCAATAAAATGGGTCTGTGTGTGAAATGGAGTTTTATATGATCCTGGACAATTCATTGATCATTTCAAGCGTTCAAAATTTAAAAAAATATAAAATAAAAAACGAATTCAAGCTTTTTGTCAAACTTCTGAAATGTTAATTTCTCGATTTTTGAGAAAACCACTATATAATAAGTACATTAGACATGCTCAACAAAGCACAGGAGTGATTGATCATATAAATATACATGGATATGGAGTAGCAGTAATTGATGAACATTTTCACAAAGAAATAAAATATGGAATTCCCAAACAAATACTTCAATTTGATCATCAGTATTAATATATATGATAAAGTGATAGTATAGTAAGTAAAGGAAGAAATCATATAAAACACAAATATAAGGTCAATTCAATATTGAAACAGAGTGATGATATTGAAAATCCAAAATGTCCATTGTTTGGAATATGTGGTGGTTGTCGTTTTCAGAATATGAAATATAAAAAACAACTTGAATATAAACAAAAAACTGTTGAAGAACAAATATCAAAATTGAAAAAACAATGTAGAATAAAGCCAATCGTTAAAGCTGATCAATTGTTTGAATATCGATCTAAAATAGATTTTTCTTGTATGAATAAGCTGTATAATATTCCAAACACTTTATCTCCTCATGTATAAGATAATAAATATATTTATTATAATTAATAATAGATAAATAATTCATTTTATACACCAGAATTCATTGAAAATTACAAGAAAGTAAATTCGAAATTACCATTAGGAATGAATCCATCAAGAGAACAACATTCAATTGGATCAATTATTGGTATTAATTCTTGCTTATTGTATGATTCTCTCGGTAATGAAATAATGAATTATATTAAAACACAATGTGAAGAAATGAATATTCTTCCATTTGATAATTCTACAAAAACTGGTGAATTAATATCTGTTAGCCTTAAATTTGGTAATTTGTATAGTGATGTTGGAAAAGAAAAACAAAGACAATTTCAGGTTATGATAATATTTAAGGTATTGTCGAATGATGATGTTAATGTGAAAATAAAAACAATTTCTAATAGAATAATTACACAATTTAAAGAAACAGATAAATTCAAAATAGTAAGTATTATTTCTATAGATAAAAATAGTTCAAAATCACATGAATTGATAAATGATAGTGATAATGAAAATATCCATTTGCATTATGGTCATTACTTTTTATTTCACACAATTAATAATAAAATATATAAAATATCAGCAAATTCATTTTCTCAACCAAATCTTTATCAGACAGATAAACTGTATAATGAAATTGAAAAAGGATTGAATTTAACAAAAGACACTATTGTTTGGGATTTGTTCTGTGGAATGGGAAGTATTGGTATTAATTTAGCAGAGAAAGTAAAATCAGTTTATGGATTTGAATTAATTCCAAATGCAATTGAAGATGCAAAAATTAATATGAAATTGAATAATATAACCAATTGTATTTTTAATGTAATGAATTTACAACAACCAGAAAGTTTATTATCAGATTATCCACATCCTGATGTATTAATAGTTGATCCAAATAGGCCAGGTTTACATACAAACCTTATTAAATTTATATCTCAAATAAAGCCAAAGCAATTCTGTTATGTTTCGTGTAATGTAATAACTCAAATCATAGATTTGAAACAGTTTTTATTAATGAATCCTGAATATGAAATAGCATATTCACAACCAGTAGATATGTTACCTTTTACTCAACACATTGAAAATATAATTTTCCTGAACAAAACATAATAATTAGTTTAAAAGTTTAGAAAATTAATAAAATAACTAATAATATTAATTACTTAGTACTTATCATTGTTTCTTCGTCAGCTGCAGTTAAGCTTTGATATCTGTCACCTCTTAATTTATTTACTTTACCTTTTATCTTATCTTTCATATTTTTGCCTAGTCTACCAATTGCTGCAAGTACTCCACCACCCTCTATTTGATAAAATATATGAAAATGTCAAATACCTGATTTTACTCTCACGCCATCAGCATTAACATGATCTTCATTGTCCAGTTCGTTTTGAATTGCCTAATTATACATACCATAATATTTACATACAGCTGCTAACTCTGCATCTTGAGCAATTTGTTCATTTAGTATTCTCATCAAAGCAGGTGGTACTGATAAATAATCTGGTGGTAATTCATGTCTCCAAACTCTTCCATTATTATGTCTATACAATAAATCTTTTCTTTCCATACCTTGACGGATAGTTATTTGGTAAGGGAGAAGCTGGCTCCATTGATCCATCAGTGATTTCTAATAATTGTTCTACTGTCCTTTCAAGTTGTCCCACTAATAAAGTGAAAAGACATTATACTATTCTGTCTTAAAACCGTATCAAGTAGTTCATTAGTTAGCCCTGGGAACATAATAGCCAACTCACTCATAGCATCCTCATAAGTCACTTTAGACATTTCAAAAAAATTAAAAAACTATTTCAAGTGTAATTTACCAAAAATTGACACTGTGTTGGTCAATTTTTATTTCAGCATTATAAAGTTCATAACAGAGGTATTTATTTTTCTTTCTTATGTAAATCAATTTTCATTATTTATATCATTGCTAATAAACTGAATAGATTGTGTATAATAACTCATGAGTGTAATAACTGATGGACCAGAGTATTGAACATTTTTGTTATAATTATAGAAAGCGTAAAGCTGGAGAGCCCTTAGAGGAAGAAAGAAAAAGAGCAAAATTAGACTCAGGAGAAGAAGATTCTACTGAGGCTAGTATAATCGATCATATATATTGTAATAGAAGTAGTAACTCCTAAACCAAAAGAAGCAGATCCTTTCATAGAATTTGATATGAAAGATTTTGTATTTTACTGTTCAATTTGCAATACAGTATATATTATAATATATTTTATTTCCATTAGGATATAACTCATTCTTGCAGAATAATCTGTACAGAATGTTCACATTATTATTTATGTTTGAAATGTATGTATGAAGGTAAATACACATTGGATCATCGACCAAATCACAAATACAGAGTAGCTCCAAACCTATCACAATCACGTTTATTTACACAAAAATGGACAGCTGAAGAAGAATTGAGATTCATTAAAGGATTCAAATGTTTAGGATATGGTAATTGGAGGTATATTTTTATTATACTGTTTTTAAATAGTGATGTAGCGGATTATATCTCTACAAAATCAGAAGCTGAGTGTTATTTCCACTTTTGGGATGTTATATAACGAATCACATGACTTTCCATATCCAGAGTCAAAATCAGAACTTATGATTGATACAATACCTGTAGTTCCAACAGAAAAAGATATAAAATCTGCATCACAGTATATATATATATTGTAATTCATTCAATTAATATTTTTTTCCTAGATTGAAGTTGCCTGGATCTGATATAACCGGATATTATCCATTAAGAGGTGATTTTGATGTAGAGTTTGACAATGATGCTGAAGTAGTAATAAAGGATATGGAATTTCATAAGAATGATCCACAAGAAGAGATTGATTTAAAGTTAAAAATATTGCATATATATAATAGTATATATATATATATATATATATATAATTATTTTATTTGAATAGCTAAATTGGATGAAAGACAAAAGCGTAAAGAATTCATCAAAGAAAGAGGTTTAATCGATTTAAAGAAATTGCAACAAAATGATAAGAAATTAGCTAAAGATGAAAGAGATTTATATATCAAAATGAGACCATTAGCTCGATTTCAAACACCTCAGGAACATGAGTTATTTATTAGTGGTTTAATAGAAGAAATGCGTATAAGAGAGAAGATAAGAGAATTACAGTATTATAGAGAAAATGGCATTAGGACATTTGCTGAAGCTGAACAGTTTAATAAAGAAGTACCTAGGAAGGATAGTTCTAAAAAGACACTTGTGTATATTTATATATTTGATTATTAATTATATAGAGGAAGAAGTGATAAAACAGCTCATGAGTATTTTATTTTGTTTTATATTGTAGTGAATTGATGAAAGAGAAATTGGATATTACAAGCTGTCCTGATGTTGAGCTATTATCTGAGAAAGAGGTTGAATTATGTTCTACTTTGAGAATAATGCCTAGACATTATTTAAATATAAAGAATACATTAATTCGAGAAGCTTGTAGAGCTGGATTCTTAAGATCCAATTTACCTAATCAATTAGTTCAAGTAGAAGCTGAGAAGAGTGGAAGAATATATGATTTCTTTGTAACATGTGGTTGGATCAAGAAAGAGTAACTTATTGCATATATTTTTTGTTTTTTTTATGTTTTTGGTCAGAGAAAATATTTTCATAAACCAGTTGTAATCTTTTCAAGATCTGAGATGAATCGCTTGATAAAAAATTTATCTAAGCCTATTCTCATCAATTCTAATAGATATTTCTCGAATTCTGGTATAATGTGCATCTACTTATATTTATCTAATTATATTAATGGAATTTTTCTTCTTTCTTTACTTATTTATACTTGTTGTTAAAACTAATCGTATATATAGTAATGAAGATTTCTCCTGAAACTACAAGAATTGGTTGGATTGGTACTGGTGTAATGGGTCGTTACATGTGTGAACATTTGATTGATGCAGGTTATAAAGCAACAGTCGTATTATTTTTATAACATTAATAATTTAAATAGTATAATAGAACACTTTCAAAATGCGATCCATTAAAAGCAAAAGGTGCTTGTGTAGTAAATAATCCAAAAGAAGTAGCTGAGAAATCCGATGTAGTATTCACTATTGTTGGGTATAATAATAATAATATATTAATATAAATAGTTATCCAACAGATGTAAGAGAAGTAACATTAGGAGAAAATGGAATAATGAGTGGATTAAAAGTATTTATATTTTTTTATTAATTATTATTATTATATTAATATTAGAGTGGTGGAATAGTAATAGATATGACCACAAGTGAACCATCTCTCGCTCAAGAGATCAACGAAGTAGGTAAAACCAAAGGAATCACTGTTGTAGATGCTCCAGTAAGTGGTGGTGATATAGGTGCAAAGAATGCAGCTTTATCAATTATGATTGGTTGTGATAGTAAAGAAACCGTAGAATCATTAAATCCATTATTTCAATGTATGGGTAAGAATATTAAGTATATGGGTTTAAGTGGATGTGGACAACATACAAAGATGGTAAATCAAATATTAATATCTACTATGATGGTATATATATTAATATAGTTGTAATTGTTTTATATTTTTATTTAGATTGGTGTTTGTGAAGGTTTGATATATGGTTATAAAGCTGGTTTAGATTTGAATGAAGTGATTGCTGCTGTTGGTGCTGGTGCAGCTGGTAGTTGGTCAATTAATAACTTAGGTCCAAGAATGATTAAAAGAGATTTTAATCCAGGATTCTTTGTTGATCATATATCATTTTTTTAAATAGTAATTTGCATGTAAAGTTTGTTCTTAATGTATATGTAATTTATAAAAGATATGGGAATTGCCTTAAGTGAAGCTAAGAGAATGAATCTCAGTTTACCTGGTTTGGCATTAGCTAATCAGTTGTATATTAGTGTTAAAGCTCAAGGGCATGGTAAACTTGGAACTCAATCATTGCTTCTTGCATTAGAGCAGATGAATGGAATGAGTGATGGAATTAAAGCTAAGAAGGACTAAATATTACTGTTTTTGAAATAAGTAATATGATTTGACAATAATTTTGATTGTTTCTTCTTCAATTGCATGCTCATAAAAGAAGAAAAAAGAATAAGAATTTTTGTGTTTCGAACTAGACATCAAACCTATATTATCGTTTTACTTATTTTTCTGATGAAATGTAAATTAATTTTATTGGTTTGTACGATTTTATTATTTTATATTGGTTTTTATTATCGAGTCTCCGAAATTCTAACCCCAACAAAATCGTATTTAACAAAATCAGACAGAAAACCATATTCATCTCATTCAGAACCAACTGTATTAATTCTGTCACTGTTTATGAATTGTGAAATACGATTAGCAAGATATTTTAGGTTGTTAACTTCACTAAATTATAACAAGTATAGTATATTACATTTAATAATATGAACTAATAGAGAATTAATAACACTAGGAATATTAGAAGGTGATTCAAAGAATGAAGAATGTAATAATTATATTGTTTCAAACATCACATATTGGAAGGATTATTATCATGAAATATTGTATGTAAGAAAGAATATAAGAGAATCAAAAAACAATGATGCTGTAAAAATGGCTTTTAGACACGACAGAGAGTTACAATATGAAAGAAGAAGAGGAATAGCAATATTACGAAATTATCTATTAGATTCAACATTTGTGAATGAATATGATGATTTTGTATTATGGCTTGATTCTGATTTGTATAATTACAGTAGTGATGTATTAAAGGATATGTTAGCAGTAAATAAAGATATTGTAACAGCTCATTGTGTTTTGCCTGATGATTTTAGAGATTATGATTTAAATACATGGAAATATAACGAAATATTCATAAAATATTTAAGTGAATTGAATGATACTAATTATTTAGTAGTTCAAGGATATGGCATAGGCGGAAGTCATGTCAATGATATAATGGATAAATCCAACAAAGATAAACAGTATTTGGTTGAAATTGATAGTGTTGGTGGAACAATGTTATTGGTTAAGAATGTAGTTCATAATGAAAATATTAGATATCCTGAAAGAATGTATAAACATTGGATAGAGACTGAAGGATTTGGAGTTTTGGCTCGTGATAAAGGTTATAAGATGTATGTATTGCCAAATGTTTATGTTTATCATAAATAATCGTTATTTATTTTTAATATTCTATTTATTTAATATTATTGTGATTGAAATTGATGAATTTGCTATTTCTTTTTATGTTGTAAAGAAGTGTATTTCTAAAAACATATAATCAAATATAAGCATAATAAGATATGATAATGCATAGAGATATCATAGTTTTAGAGATATTGACTTTTTATTTTCACTCAAGCCAAACTATTAGATTTTGCAAATTAATTTATAAAATGGCAGATCGTGATGATTTGAGAAAGAGAAAGGTGCATTCAATTGAAGATCTGGAAGAAGGATCAGATAGTTCAGATGATGAAAGAGAAATTGAGTTGACAACTCGAAAAACAACATTTATGTGTATTCCTGGAATAACAGGTATTATTCTTGTTTGTAATATACTTTAGGAGGATATTTAGGGAAGTTAATATTGCTGAAAGGCAAGTTAGAGAATCATTTCCCTCCATCTTTATTTTTAGTAGGTCCCAATAAATATTTAACTGCATTAGCAGTATTTTTTATAGTTTTATTCAATGCATTCTTTGAATTACTATTACTGTATAAATGGTTTTATAAATATGGTAGTTTCTTGAATAAATGTAGCAGATTTGGTTTATGGGTAATGCCAATTACTTGCACATTATCTTTGCTAATATATTTCAGAGTTTACTTCTCTAATCCAGGATATATTCCAAAATCTCAATCTGAAGAAGTTTCATTAAGACAGTTTCCAAATAGAAGATTGCATGAATGCAGTATAAATGATATGACTATAATATATAGATGCTTGTTATGCATATATACCAACTAGGCACGTTTCATTGTGAATATTGTGATGTTTGTTGTGAAGATCTTGATCATCATTGCCCATGGGTTGGAAAATGTATTGGTAAATACAACCAATGTACTTTTTACTGTTTAGTAGCATTTTTGATACTTAATGCAGTGATTGTACTTTGGCCATTGTTTTTTATGTGTATGTAATAGTAATATTTTATATATAATACTGTGTGTGTATATATATTGTAAGAATAAAAATATACTTTAAAATAAAGAGTTAAATAAAATTAATGAATCATTGGAGAAAAAACTTCAGATAGTATTCCAATAGCTAAATTAATAAATATAGAGAAAATAAAGAAATAAAATAACTTCAAATTGTATTTTCCAACACATTTTCCTACCCAAACACAGTGATGATCCAATTCTTCAACACATAAACCACAATCATCACAATGATAAGCACCACGTGGTATAAATGTATGGCATTTTACTAATTAATAATAAATAAAACATTATATACAACAAGGATGACAAGTAGTATCATATAATCCTTCAGCTTCTGTTTGATTTAGATTTAATTGACAAAATCCTGGATTACTAAATGTAACTAATAACTGAGAGATGAATGAAAGAAAAAATCCGATCAAAACAAGTGGAATTGTGTAATAATATTCCATTATAAAACTATTGCATAAAAAAGAATAAAAAATACTGATGTATAATGAAAAAGCCATTACAACCTAATATAAGTAAAGTGGCTGTTATGCTAAACACATAATCAGGTCCAATAAGCATAATCTGAGGTAAATAATGTTGCTTCATGTTTCCTTTCAATAAATAGCAATTACCAATATCTCCACCTATTAATAAATAGTGCATATCATTTAACAATACCTGTCTGAAATAATCCACAACCTACTCTACATACTCTTGATCTTGGTATTCTTGGAACAAATTCATCGGGATGTTTTTTAATAAGATTGTTTCCTGCTTCAATATCGTCATCTGAATCTTTTATATTCATTTTTTCTTAAACAAGTTTGACTACTGTTTGAGTTCATCATTTTAATTTCTTTAAAAATGAATGATTTAAGGTATAGTGTGATGAAAGATTATGGTTTTGAAAATGAGAAAAAGAGAAAGACTGATATAGGAAAGACTTTATTTCAAATTGCATATGCTAAACAAGTATTTCTCTCAGATATACATTATTAGGAATTAAATTATTATATTAAAGATTTAGAAAAAATATATGATGATTATGAGGAAGAATTGAGTTATATTCTTGAACATGTAGATTTATCTTTATATATCATTGTTTAGCCTATTGAATGTGTCCCAGAACGACAATCATTAGAAGCATACAGACTTGACATTCAAAAATTAGAATCTCTTATTGATGAAAAGATCAATTTCATTGTATTATTTTCATTTTCTTTATTTCATATTATATAGAGAAATAATACAGAAAAGGCAAGATTATATTTTGATGAAATGGGGAAAGAATTCAGAATATTCATGAAAAATCATTTTGATTTATTATCAAGTGAATTAGATGCAATAGTATTTAATATTTATTATTTATATATTATTATTATTATAGAGTACACTTCCACAGGAAGAAACAGTAATCATACCAGATGCAGAAACTAATAGTTCCAATAATAATAATAATAATAATAAACTAGGAATGGAAATAGAAGATGATAATAGTTATAACAATATTAATCATAGTTTAGATATAACACAACAACCATCTTCAATAGATGTACCACAATCAACATCTTCATTATCTTCATCATTACCACCATCACCCTCTACTGATATATTATCACCAACCAACGAAATGAATCAACAACAACAACAAATTCCACCACCACATCCTTCACAACAACAACTAATATTATATGATGAAAATAAATCACTTGATGAGAATATAAAGTTATTATTAACTAGTAAATTGAAATTACCAGAGGATGGTGATTATTGTATATGTCATTATTCAGGAGATGGACCAATGATTGGTTGTGATGGAGAATGTGGGAATTGGTATCATAAAAGTTGTTTAGGAATTGATAAAGTTCCATCTAAAGCACAATGGATTTGTCCATTCTGTAAATTGAATAGAGAAAAGAAATTAGAATATGAAGAAAGAGAAAATCAAGAGAGAAAACAAATGATTGATCAACAAGAAAAAGGAAGAATTTAATACTTCAAAAAAAAAAATCAATTATATATAAATAATAATAAATTGTTGTTCTTATTATTCTTGAGATATTTGTGAGTTTAATGCTTCAATTGCATTTTCCCATTCTTCTTTAATGATTGATTGTCTTGTAGCATGATCCATAAATCCAAAATGTGACAATCTTAAATAACAATCTACACCATTCTCAAAATCTGATCTATTAATTAACAATGTGGTAGGGAAAAATAGATATTTGAAACAATTACACAAAGTCCTTGATAATCCAGTTAAAATCAATACACAATAACAACTAACACCAGCCAAAATGTAAAATCCTATTAACACTAATTGTTGTTGGTTTATTTGATTTTGACTATCGTTTAATATTCTATCTAATTGAGAATGAACTAACTTTAATTGATCCATTTCTCGTTTCACATCTTGTGGTACTCTTTTAGCTATTCTTGTAACATTTCCTACGTTTCCACTCTTATCTTTAACAGTATATATTATTTCATAAGTATCATTTTCATTTTCTTTCTTTCTAATAATATAAGTAACATTACTTGTTAAATCACCATCTACATTATCATAAGCTTTAAAACACTTGGTGTGTCTTTGTTTATAATCATTTTCTTCACTTGATTCTTCGCCATAATAATCTTTATCATCACACATTTCACTCTCAACTGGTGGTTCTACTTCACCTATCAATGATCCACAACCACATTGACTATAATGAACGAATGAACTACCAACTAATTCAATAATTGGAGGAACTCTATCTAAACAACCACTACCACTTATATATCCTTGACCTTTAATTATACTACTGTTGGATATCTTATTAAATCCATCACATTCTGTGCAATTTGTGTCTTGGCTACATTGACATGTATAGCTACCTTTGAGATTGATACATTTAGCTGCATTATGACATTGGTGATGGTATATGTTTGATTGAGGTAATATACATTCATTAATATCTAATATTTGAATATCTCTTGATTTTAAGATAGTTTTATTTTGTTGTATTTCATTTTCTATAGTATTATTGTTTGTATTGTTATAATAAAATGTAATGATATATTCAACAGCAGCTGGATATATTCCTACTTTTGTGATTGGTTTATTACTCTTTAAAAATTCAGGCATTTTAGTTTCTACAATATATTGTTCATTATCTTTTAATCCATTGATTTCTACACCTTCATCTTTATATACATCATATTGTGTGAGTTTGACTGTTTTATCACCTTTTAAGCTTACTACTTCATCTTTATAATATTTAATAGTTGACTTTGGTTTTGTTGATGGTTTTGATTTATCAGATTTATCTTTATCTCCTTTAGATTCATCTGTTTTTGTTTTTGTTGTTGTTGTTGTATTATCTCCTTTAGTTTTACCTGATTTATCATCTTCATCATCCTTTGTTATTGTTGTATTTGTTTTACTTGTAGTAGATGTTGTATTTGTTTTATTAGATGGTGGTTCATTATACCAATCGATCATATCATTCTTAAATGCCTTAAAGCTCTTCTTAGCTCTGTTTATTTCATCATATAAAGTATCAAGTATTATATTAAATATGCTTGTAATTGATGATGTTGTATTACCTTTATTTAGATCAGAATCTGTTTGATTGAGATTGGTTGTTTTATTATCAGTTGGTTTTTCAGATGATTCATCTGTTGATTTATCATCTTTTTCATTTAACTTATCTTTTGACTTCTCATTATCTTTTCCTGTTGTTTTATCTGTTTTATCAGTTTTATCTGAAGGTTTTTCGGTTGATTTATCTGTTTTATCAGTTTTATCTGTTGGCTTCTCTGTAGGTTTTTCTTTGGATTTATCAGTTGTTTTATCAGTGGGTTTATCTTTAATTGGATCTTCTTTTGGCTTATCTTTTGAAGGTTTTGCTAGAATCAGTAGCTTCCGGTTGTTTTGGAGGTTCAGTTGGCTTAACAGGAGGTTTATCATCCTTCTTAGTTTGATCCTCTGGCTTTTTAATATCTTTGACAGGTTTTTCATCTGTTTTTGGCGGTTCAACTCCTTTTCCTTTATCTTCTTCTAAAGTACTTCCAGGTTTTGCTAAATCTTTTTTTGTTGGATTTCTAACAAGATTAAAATATCTCTTTATACATTTCTTTAACTTCCATTTTGTATGTTCCAGGACCAAAACATATTTTATTCTTATTTGATTTTAATTCTTTTGAACTATTATCAAAGAAATTGATAGAATAATCTGCTGAATTCGTTTCTAAGATCTCTATACATCGTTCATTCTTATCTATCATATAAAATTAACCTGTATTATACCAACGGCGATAGTATAGCATGCAAATAGTAATATACAGAAGATAAATTGCCTCATTTTCATAACTGTCATTTAAGTGTTCCAAAATTTTAATTCGTTTCACTTATTTTTCTAGAACAATTATGGATCAATATAATAACTATTTAGCTATTTTAAAGTGGTCTTTGGCACAGATAGATGAGACCAAACCAACTGTACCAAAAGAGATGGATGAACAGGTATGAATTTCTACATTATTGTGAAATAGAAGAAACAGTTCTTAGAAAAAGCCATGGAAGAGATGACAACAGATGTTGTTAAAGAAATGAAAAAGAGATTAGAGATAGCTACTGATGAAAACTTAGCTACATCAGAAAGAATAGAAGCTCTTGAACTAATAGAAGAGGATTCAGAAAATATCGATTTTGCAAAAGACCTCTATTTGATAGGAGGTTATAAACAATTGCAACCCTATTTACAGAAGAAAGACAATAAAGAGATTCAAATCGCAACATGTAAAGTGTTCAGAGCTTGTTTACAGAATAATCCAGATTGTCAACAATATGCTTTAGATATTGGCATAATGAATGATGCATTTCAACTAATGAATACAACAGATGAAGATATATTACAAGCTGGTTTGTCACTGTTATCAAGTTTTGTTCGTTCTCATGATAATTCGCGTATAGAGTTTCTTCGTTTAGGAGGGTTCACTATACTTACTTCATTAATACAGACAAATACAGAAATAATAGTGAAAAAGTGTTTAGTGTTTTTATTGCAGTTATTATTTGATGAACCAAACTGTATCGTTACATTTATATCCACTAACTGTGTACAGTACTTAATACCACTAGTAGAACATAAAGATGTTGATATTAAAGAGAATTCATTTAGATTATTAGTTACTTGTTGTAAAAATGACAGATCTATATTGGAAGGATTGAAAGCTGATAAAAGTTATGAAAATATAAAGAATATTATAAAGGAACACATTGGAAAGTATAAAGCTGAAGATGCTGACTTGATTGAAGAATTGAAGAAAGATTTTGATTATTTTTGTGAAAATTCTGCATAAATTTTGTTTTTTATATTTTATATTTTGTTTTATAATGTTTTTGAGCTGATTGTGATGGAAAAACAAAGAATTTTGAAAATTGGTGTTAGAATTTGGTACGGTTTCGTTGACCCATTTTAAATGCTTGAAATTTCATTTCTAAATTAATCAATGGAATGGTCAATTTCAACAGTATCAGGAGGTAAATTTTGTAAAGCATTACCACTCTTTTTGGAAAAGTATAACATCCAAGACATTATATACTCCTAGATCGATTGTTGTTTCAAAAGGCACTACAATCGCTGCATTAAGTTTAAGTACACATGAAGCCAACTATTTACTTGTATTATTTCTATTTAACTCTCTAGATTGATCACAAAAAAGAAATTACCTCTTACATTCTAGATTTAAACAATTTAAATTACCTTTTTTCCTCGTCATTAGATGGTACAATTAGACAATGGAATATAAAAGAAGAAAAATGTATTCAAATCTTCGAAATAAATTCCCCAATACACAGAATATGTTCTGATTATTCAGATACAGACTATTTATACATACTAATCGAAAACAACACACTAGCCAAAGCACCAAGAAAATGGTCAGTAATTCACTACAATCTAAAAACTAAGAGTGCAGATGAAGTAATATTATCAGTAGAAGGTCCACGACCAATAATTTCAACGAAGCAATACACAGATAATTTCTCAAGCCAACAACAAACCACAAATAAAAGATTACATGAAGAAATAGTGACAATTTTAGTAATATCACATGACAATATACTTTCAATATATAATTCAAATACAAAGAAATTAATAAATCATACACATGTATATTATTATTATTATTATTATTATTATTATTATTATATAATAGAATTTCACAATAACTACCCAATGTTTTCATCCAATAGAAGATTACATAGCAGTTGGAGATCGAACAGGAAAAATTACATTATATCACAACTTATTGAAATTAACCAATACAATTCAAGATACAGATTCTTCTTCTTCTTCTAATAATAATAATAATAGAATATTAATCCCCAGTATTTACCATTGGCATGCTACTCGAGTCAACACAATTACCTTCACACCTGATGGATTATTGATGCTTACTGGTGGTTTAGAAGGAGTATTAGTGATATGGCAATTAGCAACAAATACAAAGACATATTTACCTCGTTTAGGCAGTACAATATTGAAATTAACAGCTTCAAATACTCAGATATTAATGTGTTTAAGTGATAATTCTGTTAGATTATTTAATATTATTAATATGAATTTAGTATGGAATATTAAAGGTTTTGCACTTTCTCAGAATATTCTATCCAATCATATTTCATCAATGCTATCTGCTGGCTTTGTTGGTTGTAATGATTTATTATTAACAGCGCAGTATAATGGATATATTCAATTCTATGATCCATTAAAAGATAAGTCAATATATGAGTTGAATATTATAAAGAAAAATCCTATTACACAAACTGGTACAGCTCAATATGGTATAGAAATTGTGAAATTTGCTGTAAATCAAGATCGTCATTTATTAATAACTGTTGAAAGATTTGCCAAAGGAACTGCAATGGAAAGTTATACATTGAAATTTTGGATATTGAAAAACGAACCGTTTCAATATATATTAAACAGTATGATAGAAAATCCACATAACAATGGAATAATTAATAGTTTATATATCCATCCTTATTTAGATATCGTAGTTACAGGTGATAATAATGGTGAATTCCGTATATGGAAACCAATGGAAGTCCATTATGATGATTTACACTCTTATAATCTATCACCTTATAAATGGAGATGTGTTAATGCTGGTGAATATAATACATATAGAATACAGTGTATTACATTGTCTACAGATGGTAGCATATTGGTATTAGTAACTGATAATATTGTTACACTTTGGAATACAGAAACTGTTACATTATTAAAGACAATACCATTTGAAATGAGAAAAACAGTATAAATATAAATATATATATATATATATATATATATATATAGATTCGATCTGTTTCTAATTTGAATAATACTGAATATTTCATCGTTCAATTGAATTCATCTATTGAGATCTATTCATATTTGACTGGTTTACCTTATCTTATATTACCAGTAAACAGTAGTGTGTTAAAAGTAGATAATATGAAGAGAGGACAATTTGGATTTATTACGAATGAAGTAAAACAAAGTAGTTTCATATTATATGATATTTATTCTAATAATTTAGAATGTATTATGAAAACACCCACTAATGGTATGTCTATATATATGTTATTATTATTATATAGTTCTTACTTTTTCGTTTATTTATATAAATAATGAAACAAATGTATTGCTATTAAGTGAAAATAAGGAATTACTGTTATTATCTCAAACCATTCAAGCTTCACCAGATTCGTTATTATCGGAAGAGATATTAGTAAATCCACCACTACCTACACCTTATGAACAAGCCTTTGGAATTACTGCAATTGACAGACTGAAGAATGAATTGAAGAAACAAGAGAATAATGATGCTAGAAAATTCAAGAATTTGAAAGGTAAAGAATTGAAAGATTATATGAATGCTCCTTCTCATTTATTGCCACTGCCTTCTGTTATAGGTGAAGTATTCTTTGATGGACTATTGAAACCAACAACTACTACAGGTGGTAGAGATGCAAATGAAGAGATGCAATCAACACCATATTCAAAACCAAAGATCGTTAAATTGAAGTAGATTATTATCCATTAAAGTAAATGATAGATATAAAGAATATAAATTATTATTGTTGTGTAAATTTTTTTTGTAATACAAAAATACATTGTTAATACACATATATTTTTGTGATAATTCATCCTTTCCAATTGTTCTATCCTGCATCCAATTACACAAAATATAAAATAATTTTATTACTCATTAATAAGTCAATACAGCTGTACAACATGAAGGAGAAAATACATCTAACAGATTGGACCGAAATCATCGAAGCTTATCATCAAGTGCTCAATTCTAGATCGCACACTCCTTTCAACGTTAATCATCAGATAATTATTCTCTTTAGTGGTGTCATCAAGAACTATCAATTTATCGGGTAATACAGGTATTGTATCTTTTTGCAATGGCTCAGTAGGAGTCATCTTAATCGGTACGGGCTTAATTGGTTCTTCTTTAGTGATTTTATCAGTATTAATATCATCATAATCATCAGTATGTTGCCTTTGTGAAGGTAATTTCCTAAGGTCGTATAACATTAAGAAGCGCTAAAATAAGTATATTCCAAAAATGATATATCCGGTCCATGAGCAAAACAACAGTACTTTCCAGAATCACAATTCTTTCCTGTTTTAAGGCTATTACAATATCTAGTTTTATAAATTGCAGGGTGGAAAAGCAACTCCGTAGAGCTATTTGTGATATATAATAGATATACCCATGAGCATATTTGCAAAAGTCTCCGTATTTGCATTTTCCAGTCTTCTCATCGTATATTCTACAAAGCGCAGGTCGGTATGCTTCTTTTGTCCCATCCAAGGGAGGTCTTCTTTTATCTAGATGTGTATGATAGTCGAAGCAGTCGTGCTAAGTGATGAAATAAGGGAGAACTATACGTGAGCATACTGTTTGCCTATTTGTGTTTTGCGTTGCAACTCGCAAGAACCTTTCATCTTTTTGATAATGCATGGGCGAGTTCTAAACTCTAATATCACATGAATATGGTTTGGATCTTCACGAGCAAAAAAGTTAGTATCATAATCAATGGTCATAATGTGTGAAAATGAAAAATGGAATGAGGAAACGAAGTATTGGTAGATTGCTTTTGATTTCATTAGCCAATCATTTCTTAGATTCAATTGTAATGACAAGCCACATTCCATCATCCAATAAATCCATTTTGTTTTGGCGCCATCCTTTATATAGTAATTATTTATTCTTTTGAATGTATTTTGTCATTTTCTTTAGATGTATCATTTATTATTAAATATAAAACTTTTTAGCTAAATGAAGAGGAAATACCGAGTTTTATGCAAAATAGGAATAATAATGCTAATCACACGAATGAGCATTTTCCACTTAATTTTTTTGGCTGAATACAACAAATAACAACTCATTAAGCAAGAAAAATATATTAACTATAAATATTATTTCTTAGTCGTCATCTAATCTTCTTCTCTTTTTTAATCCTTTATTAGAAGAAGTTGGAGTTACATCTGTTTCATTAGACTTAGCATCACTATCATTTGTGGGAGTAGACTTTTCATTCTCTGGATCGTGTTTTTTTAATTCAGCTTCTTTTACACTATCATCGCTTGATTCGGGAGAGCCAGGTATTTCCTCTTCTTCTACCTAAAACACTAAAATATATCCTTAATACCTTAGGTTCTTCCATTTTACCAAACTATGCAAAAATAATACTAAATAATAAATACAAACATCACTAACATGAATTGGACAACAAAATGAACTACATAGAACAAGATGAGTGAAAAAGCTGTCATATAAACTGGATGCTAAATTCAAATCAGACAATAAAGCATACTTTTATAGCAAAATCTGTAAGAACTTGTCCAACAGAATTCATTTTAATATGTGAGATGAAATACAAAAAATATGATAGCTTGATTAAGCTTGAAATCTAAAAACTATGTTTTTGGTTATCCTATTTGTATTTATTGTCAGTTGTTTGTCAGAAGAAGCTATCAATCTGAGTAAATTCACATGTTTATTATTTTCTAGTCGGTTTGTTTAATCTTGAATCAATTACCAATGCAACTAATACATGGTGTACAGAAGGTAGTTATAATTTCATTGCATCTGAAGTATTAATAAAATCATGTTGTAACGTTTGTTTAGATTGCAGTTGAAGAAATCAACCACAATGAGGATATAATGGGGAATAATACATTCAATCTAATAATTGGAGATTGTAAGAATGATGAGTATGCAATATGTCAATCAAAATTTATAGATATAATTGTTTGACCACTTTAACATCACTTCTATCATCATCTAGCATTTCTGGAGTTTTTGGACCTGGTACAAGTGAACTCAGTCGAGTTATTCAAGTAAGATGTTCAGTAGATGATATTAATCAAATTGATTATTCATCAACCTCCTCTTCATTATCAGATACAACAGCTTACCCACACTTTGGTAGAGTAAATCCATCTGATAAATACAGATCTGAAGCATTAGTAGCATTATTGAAGAATTATGATTGGAATAATATTGGATTGATTTATCAGAATGATATTTATGGCTTATCAGGGAGAGATGATATTGCTTCAGCACTAGAAGAAGAAGGACTATATGAAGAATTTGTATCTTTATATATATATAATTTTTATCAATAGACTGTATTAAAGCAAAGTGTCAATTACAATATCAAATTACCACTCTCAGAGATGGATGAATTAGCAATAGATAAAGCCTTAGAAAACATCAAATCCCGTGGTTTTAGAGTCATTGTATTATATACTTACTTTGTACAAGCTAGTGCTGTATTATATCGAGCCTCCAAGCTTCATATGATAGGTAAAGGATGGGTATGGATTTCCACAGATTGGCTAAGTTCAGAAACTTATTATTTATTACCAACTGAATATAGAGATACTGTAAAGAATGCAATGAATGGTGCAGTTGGTGTATTACCTGATCCTGGAGATATGAGCAAATTAGCAAAGAAATTTAGAGAATTTAAGAAGAATCATGAAGATGTAGTGAAGAAGATTGAAGATAAATGTAGACATGAGTTATCATTTGAAGAAAATGATATTGTTATGTCTGCTGCATATGCATATGATAGTATTTACTTTATTGGTGAAACATTGACTATTATGCTTGATAAAAATATTGATATTTAGTATAAATATTTAGTTATACTTATTTAGTAAAAATCGTTCTGAATTATTGCAATACAGTAGACAAGTCTCATTTGAAGGACAAACAGGACATATTCGAGTTGATAAGAAATATGATAGAATAGATTGGAGATATATTTATCAAAATTATCATGTATAATTATCATATATATATATATATATAACATTATATTATATATATAGAATGATCAATTAATCAATATTGGTTCATTTACATCCAACAAGACATTTAAATTAGATATAAATCCCTATTTTAGTGATGGTACAACTGATATTCCAGATGATGAACCAGTAGGAGAAGCATCAACAGAAGCAATGTATATTTATTTAATATTATATGTTTATATATTTAATGGAAATAGGTTTTACTTTATAGAATTAATGTTTTTAGTTATTTGTATAGTTTGTGGTACATTTATTGAGAAATATAATATTATGCATTTCCCTGAGACTTCATCTACTGTTGTGATTGGAATAATTGCTGGTGTTATATTCAGATTAGGTTTCACTGAGGAATTAATAGAAAATGCTCTATTTGATAAAGAATTCTTTTCGTTGGTACTTTTACCTATTATTATATTTGAATCTGGTTATAATATGACTGCTAAAGCATTATTCTTAAGGTATTTTGGTACAATCTTCGTATTTGCTGCTATTGGTTCTGTTTTTACTGCATTTGCTGTTGGAGGATTTTTAATTTTAGGTTTTAACTACAATTGGTTTGACTTTAGATGGTCAAATATTGAATGTATTACTTATGGTTCAATTGTCTCAGCTACAGATCCTGTCTCAGTTTTAGCCTTATTTTCATCACTTAGAGTTGAACCATTACTTAATACTTATGTTTATGGTGAAAGTGTATTGAATGATGCTGTAGCAATTGTTTTATTCAAAACATGCAGCCAATTCATATCTAAAGTTATTACAACTGGTGCTGTAGTTTGGAGTATTTGTTTTTTTATGATTATGATTGTTGGATCAACTCTAATTGGTATTATTTGTGGAATTTTTGCATCTTTTGTTTTGAAAGTTTGCAAATTTCATGCTCCTGTTTTAGACGCATTGGTTGTATTCTTATGTTCGTATATGTCTTACTGCGTTTGTGAAAGTTTAACTTTAAGTGGTATTACATCGTCAGTGTTTTGTGGTTTGTCTATGCAATATTTTGCTACAAAATCAATGGATGACGCTTCAGTTAATTTCTCTAAAGACAGTACTCATATTGTTGCACATATGTGTGAAATGTTAATATTTTTCCAAATTGGACAAAATATTGCATTGACCTTTGATACTAGTAATATACCAATACTTTGGATTTTATATGTTTTTGCTGTTCTATTAGTTGTAAGGTTTTTTATGATCATTATTTTATCATATTTCTTGAATTTTAGACAGAAAAATCCTCGAGTTCCTAGTAATTACCAAGTTGTAATGATTCATAGTGGATTGAGAGGAGCTATTGCTTATTCATTATCTATTATATTCCCAACTCATAATGTAGAAATGATTACTTTGTATATATATAAATTATATGTTATATTGTATTAGAACTACCGTTTGGGTTATTTTAATATCCTTGTTTATATTGGGATCAACAATTATTGATACTATCAAATTAACTAATGTATAATATTATATATATTATTGTATATTTATTAGATAACTTATGGTGAACAACCAGATGTAGAAGTAAATAAAATGACATTTTCACCAAAGGCAGCAAAGTTTTTGAATTTCTGTTTGGCAATGTTTACATCTACTAAGAGTAGATATACAATATATACACGAAGCAGAGCATCTACATTGTATATTAATAATATATTTATTATTGTATTTATAGTGATGATTCATTAATTGTTGATTATGACTTCTAAGTAATATTATATTAAATTAATTGTTTTGTTTAGGCTAAAATACAACTTAAAATAAACATATAATAATTAAATAGATGTAAGTAGAAGATTAAAAATGAGATACGATTTTAACTAAACTTGCACATACTGTTACTGTTGTTAACATCAAATCAAACATACTTCCAATTAAAAACGACCAAAAGAATATCATATTTTTCTTACCAACACATTTACCAACCCATGGACAGTGATGATCCATCTAAATAAATAATAATCAATAATATATACATCAGCTACACATACCCTACATGTAGGACAATGATAAGCGTTTCTTGGTACAATTATATTACATGTATGACATACATAGAAGGCAGTAGCATCTGGAAATTTATCTCTAATTTGAGTCTCTGTTAGATTCTTTGGTATTATTCCAGGTTCACTTGTATATACTAATAAATATGTATAAACTGCTATTGATAGTGGCAAAAGTGGAAATAATCCATATACACCAAAAGCAATGATTCTAATGACGATAAATAAATAACATATAAAATACGCTAATACAAGTGCAGCTAGGTTATAAAAACCAAATACTAATGCTAATACAATACCCATTTGCCAATCTGGACCTATCAACACCAATCTAGGTAAAGTTCTCATATTTAATGATCCTTTAAATAGTTTATATCCACCAAGATATCCACCTATAGATATTATATGAATTTTAATTACCTGTTTTATATGGTACACCAAAAAATGTGTTTACTGTGGGTTCAAAATTCTCTCTGTTACCTTCTTCTAGTCTTAACAAATTGGTCACATCACCTTTTTCAATCAATGGATCATCAGATAACTTTTCTTCTTTCATTTTTAAAAATAAATAAACTTGGCTTGAGAAATATAATTTTTATGAATTCTAATCACTAGACTTATAGAAGAAGGTGACTTAGTATTGCTTTATGAAAATCATGACTCAATAAATCCAATCTATATTACAAAAGGTGAAATATATAACAATAGATATGGTCATTTTCACCACGATGATATGATAGGGAAAGAATATGGTTCTATAGTATTAGCATACATTTTTATATAAATTTTAAAAGATAAAATCCAGAAGTACAGAAAAGAGTAGATCTGGTTGGTTATACATGTTAAAACCATCTCCAGAGCTATGGACTATGTCTCTGCCTCACAGAACACAAATTATTTATAATATGGATGCAAGTTATATCTGTTTAGAACTTGAATTATCGCAAGGCAAGACTATTTGTGAAGCTGGTATAGATTTATGTTTATTATTATTAGGTACTGGAACAGGCTCATTGACTACACATTTTGCTGATTGTGTAGGAACGCTTGGTAAGGTGTTTACATTCGAATTCAATGAAATGAGAGCCAATGCAGCAAAGTATATTTTATTTGATATAATTTTTGTAGAGAAGAGTTTAATAAAAATGGTCTTTCCGACAGAATAATAGTAGAACACAGAGATGTTTGTAGTAACGGTTTTCCTGATGGGTTACAAGTGGATGCGGTTTTTCTTGATTTGCCTAGACCATGGATAGCAATAGAGCATGCAAAGAAGGTATTGAAGAATGGAGGTAAGATTTGTACTTTTTCGCCTTGTATTGAACAAGTACAGAATAATGTAAAAACAATAAATTCACTTGGATTCACTCGTATACTTAATCTATTAACTCATTATAGTGACTCATACTGTTGAAGTATTGACAAAACCATTTAAAGTAACTACAGGAAGTTTAACTACAACAAAATCACTTCAGTCTCCTCTAAAATCGCCTAATGAGCCAGTGATTGGAAAAAGTTATTGGAAAGCTAAACCCTATTTATGTCAGCCTGAGCCAAAGACTAAAGGTCATACCAGTTATTTGACTTTTGCATCTTATTATTTTTAAGTTTAATATTTAATAAGTTTGTATTTTATTTCCAATATTCCATATTTTTGATTGAAAATGAATTGAATTACATATAATTAAGCTAGTAATATGTACTATATGATTATGCTATCTTAATGTTCATAAATACGAAGATAATAAAGAAAATAAAAAGCTTGATTCTTGGTTTGTCATTATCAAGTTTTGTATGTTTCTTTTTCATTTTTATATGCTCTACTGTGATTTTAAAAAATCACAATTGTTATTATAATGATTATTATATATTTTATTTTATAGATTGCTATGTCAGACGTCCATTTTGACTACGTTGAAGATTTTAAGGTTCTACCTGATGGTCACATTGATAAATCTGACCCAATGCAGTATTTCGATGCAGTTGGCATGAGAACAAGAGAAAAATTCGTACAAATTGAGAAAGCTAAAATAATGCAAGAGCGTATATCTGAATGTTTTCTTAAGGAAGGTATTGTGGTTATTATATTTCAATTTAGGTGTTAACCATCATGAAATGTGTAAAGACTTGGTGAAACAGTATTATGACTTTGTTCATCAACCAGATTTTGGATTCCACGGATTGCATTATGAAACTGCTCAAAGATATCGCAATGCTGAACAAAATAAGCAGTAACTGATTTATTTTATTATATCTATTCACATTTTGTTTGTTAGAGTATATAACTAAATAAAAAAACAATATATATATAATTATTGTTAATTACTAGAGTATTATGTATTAAATACTCATTTTAATATCAAATTGGGATGTTTTTCAGCTAAATCAAAAATCATTTCACCAAATAAACTATTTGCCCATGCAAACCATGGTCTCGTAATACTTCCTGGATTAGTCTAATAATAATAATAATATATAAATATACAAACCAAAAACTTTCATGAATATAATTATTAACTGCAGAAACTTTTAACATTTCTAAACACTTCATTATTTCAGCTTCATCCTAATATTACAATAATAATAATAATATCAATACATCAGTAGTCATAATACGTATAATAATAGACATAGGCCATATCCATCCCAATCCATTATGAGGACCACCAGTTCCTTCAACATTATCATTCTTAAAGAAATATGGATTCTTATTGGATAAAACAGCTTGTCTAGTTCTTTTGTACAATGTATTATTATAATCAATAAATCCAATATAAGGTAAACTGAGTAATGAAGGAATATTTGCATCATCCATAAAATAATCACTTCCATAGCCATTTACTTCATAGGTTAATATCTCACCAAAATCTGAGTCTTTTCTTATTCCATATTGATAGATAGCTGCTTCAATATCATTGGCTAGTTGTAGTACAACATTACTAATATCATCTCTCTATTATAGATAATAAATATTATCATTTTTATACTTTAATTTTTAATAATATTTCAGAAGCATGTCTTAATTCAACTACCATCATTGCATTACCAGGAATAAAGTATGGAAATGTGCAAGCATCATCTGATGGTCTAAAACTACTTCTACTCTATAAATAAACAAATAATAATAATAATTAATTATAATACTAAATTGGTCTTTTTACCTGGAAAACCAAATCCATTTTGTAATGATTCTGTTGGTTGTGTTGATTCTCTTTGGAAGAAATAATTGAATTTTACTCCTGGTATTGTTTCTTGTTGCATATCTTTAATCACTTCAATTATATTATTTACTGCAATTATCCAATCAGAATCAAAGGGAGATAGATCCTTTGTGTTTTTATAATACGCATATGATAGTTTTAACATTGCTGCTAATGAATCTATTTCGTATTTTCTTTCGAATATTTCGTTTATCATTGCATTTGTTCTTGAATCTAAATAATCGGGTTTTGAGGTAGAATCTGATTTATGAGAATCTGGATGACCTGTTGAATCATAATTAAATGCATTGGCATATGGATCTAACTTCACACTGTAAATCTAAAATGAAATTATTGAATTATCAATACTTGTCTGTTTAAAACACCTTTTAACATCTCTTTTAGCTCTGAATCTTCATTTACAAAACGAAAATAAGGAAGAACTTGATTACAACTGTCTCTTAACCACATTGCATGTATATCGCCTGTTACAACAAAGGTATCTGTTTTACCAGTGATACTTCTGTTTGAATACTATTGAATAATATAATAAAATTTCACAAATACTTTAAAACTATAGATTGTTGTATCAAGTGTATTTGGGTAAGCATTTTCAAATATTTCAGCTAGTTTAGCATCTTTAATTTTGCTTTTTAAATCAGCTACAGCTTTATCAACAACATTTGACACAAATTTACGTTTCTCTGGGATTACTCTTGCGAAAGCCAATCCAATCAATAAAATAATCACAATTATGTCTTTTAATAATATTTTTAGATATAATTATACTCAAATATCTCATAAATGAAACACAATTAAAAATCCGCCAAACATAGATATAAACCCAATAAAACAACTTAAAAGCGTATGTTTTAGTATAATAAGATAAATTGAATATTATACATCCATTATAATGTAGTTTTAGTGAAAGGAATCAAATCTAATAATTAGAAATAGAAATATAATATTAATACTGTGTGAAGTTGCACTCATATTAACATCATTCTCAGTACAACAGAAATCCAATGAATTAATTGTCAAATTCATAGTTTTCTCACCAGTTGAAGCAGTAAAACCAATATAAGCTTCATTCGATTTTAAATACTTATCTAATTTAACAATTGTAGATATCAATTCAGTAGTATCGTTTGTCTTAATATCAGTAATTCTCACCACCATTTTCACCCCATCATATGTAATTTTAACAACTTGTTTCCCTTCAATTTTTGCTGTTTTAGCTTTACCAATTTCAGCATCAGTTTTATGTTTCATTTGTGCACTTAAAGAGTTATAACCAAATAAAGCAACATGTGGAGAAGTAGGGTCATTAACCCTAATAATAATAATAATAATAATAATAATAATAATAATATATACTCAGAATTGACATATATATCAAATTCTAATATTATTGCATTTGATATTCCTGAACATCCTAACAATTTACCTGTTCCTTTTGGTGATGCAGGATACTATAATATATATATATATATATATATAGATAAATAGATAGATAGATACATTGGATTGCATTACAAATGCAAAACCATCAGCAGATCCTGTCAATTCATACATAAATGATATTTCCCAACTTCGATCCAAGTTTAGTTTATTATGATAATATACTGCTGATACACTATTGGTCTTTTTATTAATCATTGATATATTCCCACTTTCTATCTTTGCTAAACCAAATAATGTCAATGATGAGATTGTTAGTGGAGGAATAATACAATTTATATATGATAACTTCGTATCTAATCATAAACAATAAAATAAGATTAAAATATTAAAATATACCTGAAACTACAAGTTCAGCTGGGAAATCTATTAAAGAATAATCTATATAAATATATATACATTTCCATATCCAATGAGATATGTTACAATTCAATTCACTTTCAATATTATTATTATCATTATTATAGTTGTTACAAAATCCACACCAACATATATTTGAATTTAATTTACTTGTTAAATCAATCGAAACTGTAAATATTGGATTTGATGTTAAGAATGATGTTAAATATAGACTTAGCTGTTTATTTGAATAGGTAATATAAACGGTTTGATTTTGTTTATATTCTACATCATTTACTCTTGTTAGTTCTTCTTTTATCACTTGAATTTGTTTATATGCTGAATTTAATGTTATAAAATTTTGTGTAGAACTATCATTATAAAATAGAATATCTTACTCTTCAAAGGAATTTATATTAAATTCAATCCAAACAATATTAGGATGTTCAACAGGTCCAGTAGAATAATCATCCATTTCTAGTGACAACATTTTATTTGATGGAAAATGCAGTAGAAAACTATAGGAAGTATGTTCATTTTTGAGTTCTACATCAAATTTAGTCTTCCATGCTGTTGTAATATCTAAAGCATCCTTACAGAATCCATAAGATCGTGATCCTATTTAATAAAGATAAGAAATTTTGAATAAATACCTTTATCAAGAAGATTGCCTTCCCAAGTTGATGTCTTCTGGTTAACAAGCTATAAATAAAATATATAACAAAATAAATATGCATTGATAATGGTTGCTGGTATAATAATCATGATTTAAAGATACACAGGCTTGATTTCAAGTTTGTAAATTCTATTATGAAATTCTCATTATTTTCTATATTCCCAATAATAAAACAACATTTAAATTCCTTATATATTTACAAAAATAATAATTCTAATATATTATATACTTTATGGTTCATCCCTTAAGCCAATATCACGATGTGCCTTTACTCTTCCAACAGGTAAAGATACTTTATCAGGAGACTCATTCAATGCTCTTGGAGGTGGTGTAGGAGGTGATGATGGTGAAGGAGGTAATTGACGTGGAGGTGGTTGTGGAGGTGTCTGTAGTCTGTGTTCTTGTTGTTGATGATCTTCTTCCTCATTTTCCTGCCTATTATTACCATCATCATCATCATCATTAAAATCAATCTTCACATCTCCACTATCATCAACTTGTTGTTGTTGTTGTTGTTGTTCCTCATCTTCTCCATTATCAGAAACATAATCACCACCCCACGCATCTTTAATCAAACTAGGTTTCTCATCAGCAGTCAAGTAATTAATCCATTCATTAAATGAATTAACAGTTGTAGGATAATCAGCAGCTGGTATTTTCAAATGAACATACTTCAAATCCTCCATACATTCATTCGATTGTACTTGTTGATCATTATCCAACATAATTATAGTAAAATCGTATAATTGTTTACTTTGTTTTTTATCATATTTAATTGTTTTAACTGAATCTAATGGAATGATTTGTTTTACACCAGTAAAGATATTACCTTTATAACTTGGCTTCATGCTTTCATATACATATAATATTGATGGATTTGCATATAATACACAATATCTTAATATCCATTTATCTGTAGTTCTTTCTGGCAATTCTTTCTCTAAATAACCTTCAAGTTTGATTGGTTTATTTGAATTAGTATTTTCATCATCTTCATCTACATAATTATTGTTATAACTGTTGTTATTTATATCAATTGATACTTTACCTACAACATTATCACCTTCAGGTTCAATATCTTCAATTGATTGATGTTTTTCATTCACTTGTTTATCATTGACTTGGTATTTATTCTTATTTTTACTCTTTTTCTTGTCATTATTATTATTATTATCAATATTACCATCAACAACACTATTGAAATTAGTTGGTAAAGAATTATTATTATTATTTTTTCTCTTCTTTATAATAAACAAACTACCAAATACGCCACCAACAATCAATAACAATATCACTATAACAATGATTAATATGACATACCAATTATCTTTAGCCCAATTGTTATTTTCTCCACCAGTTTTAACTGGATTTGGTTCAAATGTGGGTAATTCTGTATTGGATATAACTTGACTGTAGGTGATTGGTTGATCAGGATCTAATATAATATTATTTTCTGTTAATACTTTTGCTACTTCAGGTATTTCATTATTTTGTATTTTTTCTATGGATGTTATTATACCTTTAAATGCTTCTTCTAATGTTATGATTTTTGTTGGTTTATTTCCAGAATCATTATCACCATCACCACTTTCACTTGGCGCATTCTTCTTCACTGATAATATTAATGGATCATTTAATGTTGTTCCTTCACTTTTATCAGTAGCAACACAATCTTGTGGTGTAAATACATTAACATCTAATGCTTCTTTAAATTCATTTCTAAATTCAACATCACTACTACTATCAGCAACAGCAACAGCAGCTAATAATCTTGAAGTAGTAAAACTAACAAATGAAAAACTCAATGTTAAATTACTACATAATTCTCCAGGTTTATGAACACAACAAACTCCCATGTCATCTGGATTTGGACAAGGCTGAGATAATACCTTTACAATAACATTATGAAATATATGCTCATTACTAACATTTCTATATGCTAACTCAATTTCTTTTTCTATTGTAATTTCAGTATTCTCTTTAATTGTAATATTGGCATTATTAAATTTGAATTCTTCAATACCTGTTGATTCTTGTTCATTCATAGTAAAGTTACTGTTATCATTATCATTTATAACCATTTCTATTGTTAATTCTTCATTTTCATTTTCATTTTTATTATTGTTTTTATTTACTTTTTCTTCTTCTTCTTCCTCTTCACTATCATCAATAATATCAGGATATTTCAATGTTAAAGTTGTATTAAATGGTTCATTTACATATACCATTACTGGATAACTAATTTTATCAAACACTGGTCCTTTTTCTACTTTATCTTCACTAATTACTTTTATACTTACAACTCCATAACCATCATTCTTTAAATAATCTCTACATTGTATTTTACAGTAAGATGAAAATTCTTTGGATAAAATAACACTGATTTTTCCAGTATCAGGATCCATTGAAGTTATTGTATTTGTACAACTACCTTCTATTAATTTTGATCCGAATGTTGGTGTTATTTTTCTACTTCCAACATTTTTTGTTATAAATTTATAACTTTGTTTGTCATATTTACATGTTGTTGTTTCTTCTAGTCTACATTTACTATATATATTATTAGTAGCTTCGTTTAATTTGTTGTAAAAATCATCATTATTATTTGAACTAATATTCAAATTTAAATCTTCAATCTTTACTTTATTATCATCATTACTATTTACTAAAGTGATATTAATTGTTAAACTATAAGGTTCTTCTATTGTTGGAATATCTACTTGTTTTACTGTAACACCTTCGGGATATAATTCGGTTAATATTGATTTTATTATATTTCCCAATTCGGTTTTATCTGTCATATCAAAATCTTTTCTTTCAGCTAATATTCTCTGTTTATTCTCTTTTTCATCTTCTGTTGGTGTTTCTTGTTCATCATCAGTTCTTGTTGTTGCAGCAGAAGAACTAATTAAAATTTCATCGTCTGTGGTGGTCACTTCTGGTTTGGTAGTAGCTATTGTTGTTGTTGTAGCTTCTGGAGTTGTTGTTGTTTCTGTTGGCTTTTCAGGTCTTGTTCCACAAATTTTAATTGAATATTTAATAGCTTCATCTGCTAATACTCTTCTACTATTTATAACCACTTCTTCTTCGTCAATAATTCTATTATTCTCAGCTTTTACATGTATGAATATAATAGATATAATTAATAACAAATATATGATTTTCATCGTAATATAATGATAAAATCAACTTTAAAAATAAACTAACAGTTATTACAAATAGTAGAAACTTTTTAAAACGGTCAAATCTTTACTTATGATTTTCACCATGTTATAGACACAATTTGTGCATATAAATTGGAGGTCCATTAATAAATACTAATAATTAAAATAGAAATGAAGAAATATATGGAACTTAGGTGATATCCGTAATTTCACTTTCTAAATAGCCTTATAAAACTCATCTAATGACATAACTATTTACGTTATAACATATATTACTGAGATTTATATTCACTGTGTCATTTACTCTTATAAAATTGAAACACAATTTTTTATAATCCCATTTTTCTCAGCTTCTAGATGGAAAACAATGTTAATGATAATTTGATTACATCACAAACACAGGAACCTATACAACCTGAAATTAAAAAAGTAAACTATCACCTATCTGTGGTTATTTTGTCATTAAGTATATTTGGATTGTTTTTTGGATATTATGCATGCACAGTATGATATAGTTCTTATATTTTGTAGGTTTATCAATCGCAGCTGAATGAAGAGTTGGGATATATCTGCCTCTCATGTAACTATTTATGTTTTGCTATTGCATGTCTGTTTGGCCCTAAATTTATCAACTATTTTGGTCCAAAGTATTCTCATTCATAATTTATTTTTAGAAAAGGAATGTTCATAGCAGGTATGGGATATATCTGTGTCATTTTTGCAAATCTCTACCCAAAACCTTACATATTTGTACCAGCCAACATAGTTGCAGGAACTGGAGGTGGTTTGTTTTGGTGTGGTGAAGGTATATATTTAGGAAGATGTTCTGTTCATTATAGTAAAGAAAAAAAGATGTGTATTTATATATATTCATAATACTTTATAGTATTTGAATCTGCAACTTCTTATTTCAATGGTTTATTATTCTGTTTTATGGAATGTGCAATTTGTTCAGGAAATGGAACAGGAAGTATACTGTTGCACATATTTGATAAAAATATTATGTTTATTGTAATGGGTTGTGTTTCTTGTAGTGGTTTAATTATTACATTTTTCCTACCAAATGTAGAGGGTGTAAAAGAAGAAGAAGGAGGAGATAATGTTGCTGTAGAAAAACCAGTATAAACATAATTGATATTCATTATTATATTAATATAGCCACCATCAATAATGAAGAATTTAATGTTAATAAAGAATTCCAGAAAAATGCAATTGATGATTATTCCATCAATATTCAGTGGTTTTGAATTGGCATTTGTCGTTGCTGATTTCACTAAGTATGTAGCTGGATATATAGTAAAAGTTGAAAATACTGGTTATATAACAGCAGCATTTTATGCAATTGATGCTATAGTTAATTTCAATGGAGGTAAAGCAGCAAGTCATCCTAAAATAGGTAGAAAAGGTGTTATAATATTTGCAGCAATTTGTGATTTAACTGCTTATATTACTTTACTTATTTATGAAGTATTTATTAATAATAATAATTATTATTATTATATACTAGATTCCTCATAATTCTCCAACTGTTCAAGGTTTTATTTGTGCGATTTCTATTGGTTTATTCTTAGGATGTGGTGATGGTATTTGGTTAGGTCAACCAGCTGCAATATTACAGTCATATTATGATAATGATGAAGATAGAAATTGTGCTATTTCAAGTATAACATATATAAATTTTATATTGTAATTAATAGATTTTTACATGTTTCAAACATTTGGTATGAGTTTACAGTATATTATTGGATTTATCTTATATGGAAATGATACATTTTGGATAAAAATAGTGATTCTAATTACTGTTCAATTAATTACACTTTTCTGTCTGATTTATTTGAATTACTATATTGAACCACTTGATGGAAAGCCATTACTTGCTACTGGTAGAAGATCAACTTTGAGTAGTTTAATAGTTCCTACATTCCCAACTGGTTCTTCAGAAAATATCAAACAAATGATGGAAAGTAATGAAATAACTATATAATAATTATCTTTATTTATTCTTTATATGTATTTTTTAATTCAATAAAAATAAACAATAACAATACACAACTATTATCAATTCTTTAATATTTGTTCAATATATCTTTGAACACTCACATGAATTGTCTTCTTAGTATCATTATATATTTTATTAGCTAAAGCCTTAGTTTCATCTGTTCCTTTCATCATCAATGTGTATAAAGGTAATAAATACTTCTGTTTTCCTTGATAACTTAAAAATGAAGTTACATCATCAAAATGATCTACTAAATTTGATTTTATTATTAAACTACACCATCTTAAACGAGTCTAATATAAAAATATATGAATATACTTCTGCATTTTTTGATTTATCTAGTTTATATGTTTCACATATTTTTCTTATATTTTCTTGTTTCTTTACAATATCACTATCAACTAATGTATCTAAGAAATGACACTATTTTCAATATATAAAACATAAATATATATACTTGTTGATAAGTATGCCATTTATCAAATTCAACTTTTGTTACTTCTTTTCCTTCAATCCATTCTTTAGCTAATTCTTCAGCTGGTTTTGATAATGTTTCAGCAACACTTAAATCTGGATTAAATGGTGGCTAAAATTATATAAATGAATATCAATATATATATATATATACCATTCCTGGTTTTTCTAACCATGTCTTAATAAACTCAAATCCTGTTTTTTCATCCAACTTCTTCTCTTTAATTTCAGGGAAATAGTTCATATAATGAGCAAACATATCTTCAGCAACAATACTTTTGAATTGATTATCATTAACATACACTTTTAACCAATCATCAAATTTCTATACAAATATAAAATATAAAATATATTATACTTTTTTATCATTACCAATCAAATATCTAAGATAACAAACAAAAGCATATCCTTTCTCATAAGGTGTATAGTTATAAGTATCATCAGGATCAACTCCTTCATCAATAATCACTCTTAAACATGTTAATGGATTACTTTCTCCTTCAAATTCTATTAATTGCTTGAAGTTCTTTTGTCCAGTTACTGCTTCCATTGCTGAAACTGCTTCTCCTGATACTTCATCTACTATTCTTCGCTGAGCAAACATGGTGAATCCTTCATTCAACCAAAATTCTCCCCAATTCGCATTGGTTACCAAATTTCCGAACCATGAATGGGATATTTCATGTGCTACTGTATCACATAGGGAATGATCACCGACTAATAAACATGGGGTGACGAAAGTTAATCTTGGATTTTCCATTCCCCCATACTATTTAATAAAAGATAAAATATACTGGAAATGAAGGTGGCATTACTAATAAATCATACTCCTCCCATAAATACTTACCAAATAGCTTCTCTCCAGTTGATAGATACTTCTATAAAAATATGATTAAAAATATATTCAATTATACTTCAGTAATTCCATCAAATTCATTTTGTGCTTCTTTTATCATCTCTGGCTCAGTCCATACTCTATAATATAATAATATATAATATATATATACTTTGATCTTGGACCAATATCAGCTGAAACAATATTACCAACCGCCATTGCGACTAAATAAGAAGGTATTGTTTGTTTTAATTCAAATTCATATATGTAATTATTGCCTTCTTCTTTTGGCGTTATTGTTAGTCTCTTTGCTGCCATTACTACATTGAAAGGCTTTTCTACTGTCACTGTTGCTGAATAGGTTGAACGAACACTGGGAGTATCTTGACTAGGAAATAATCCACGATTCAAACATGCTTGTCCTTGTGTGTACATATACGAGTATTTTTTACCTGCTGTCTGTTCTGGATCTAACCAACAAATGCAAGGTGTTTCTCCTGTTGAATAAGTTATTATCAACTCGAAATTGGTTTCGATATTGCTAGGTAGAACAATCATCAAATCTTGTCCAAATGGAGTAAAGTCTTTTATTTCAAATGGTAGTTCTTCATTCCTGTACATTACTTTTGAGATATTGAGGTTAAATATATCTAGTAATAGCATCTGAGCAGAATCTTTCTTCTTTGTTATCTTTAAACAACAAGTTCCATCAACAACATGCTTCTTCATATCAATCAACCAATTGAAAGAATAATGATTGACTTCAAATAATTCTGGTTGAGCAACACTTGCAGTATCCTATAAATAGTAATATGAAATTACATACTTTCATAGTTGTTGAAACAAATGAATTATAAAAATTCAAAGCTTGATGGCTTGATAATCGGAAATGTCGAATTTATCATTATGTCATTATATTGGAGCGGTATCTGAAGTTCAAATATTCGGTACAGAAGAATTAATATTCTGTGGTATAGTTATTATTGTATTATTTGTAGGAATTGGGAATGTTGTAAAAGTTTATTCTCTTCAAGATACAAACTTACTTTATACAATTGAAATTCAGACAATAAATATAATTCATGGAATTAGATTCTGTATATAATCATTCTTTATTGATATAGTTGAAAATCAGCTTATTGTATTTTGTCAAAAGGATTTATTTGTATATGAAAATGAAGGAAGCTTCAAAGTACCACCAAAACTATTATACTCTTTACCAAACCTTTCAGATTTGATTTGGGATGTATATCCGTTGTCAAAAGAAGAAATCATAATAGGTTTTGGACATAACTACATACAAAAATACAAATTATCAGAAAACAAAATACTCTTCGAAAGAAGAGGAGAACATAATTGCTTATTATACTCAATGTTACTCTTTCAGACATCTGATAATCACATCTTAGTATTAGCAGGTACAATATTCAATAAAATCGTAGTTTGGGATTCTGTAGATGGTAAAACATTTGATATAGTAAATGGTCATGAAGGTGTATTATTCAAAGTAAATTGGTCAAGAAACGGGTATTTTCTTGTATCAGCAAGTGATGACAGAACTGTTAGATTATGGAAACATTCAAGTCTTACAGAAATACCAACCAAAAATCCATTTACTAGTGGGGGGAAAATTAGCAGTTTAACCATCAAAGAAAAAGGAAAATATGAGAATGTATTTACTTCATTTGGTCATACAGCGAGATTATGGGATTGTAGAATAAGTAATGAATATGTAATTAGTAGTAGTGAAGATTGTACATGCAGAGTATGGGATATAAAAGGAAAAAATTTGACTGTTTTAAGTGGTCATAATGGCAAACATATTTGGTCAATTGATATTTATAAAAATATTATCGTTACAGGTGGAAATGATTCGTCAGTGAAGATATGGAATTTGAATGAACAATTAGCACAGATTAGTAATAATAAAGAAGAATGTTTAAATACTCTATCTTCATCATCTGCAAGTATTAAATGGATAATTCCTTCAATACAAAACAATATTTTTAATAACAAAATAGATACTGAATGCATTCGAGGTATTATATTTACAAATGATGGGAAATATTGTTATTTATCATCTTATTGGGGTTATATATGGAAATTAGATATGTCAAATGAAGAATTTATTGAATTAGTAAAACCCAATTCTGATACTAAATTTGGATTGTACAATTTATTGTCTTTATCTAAAAATGAAGAATTGTTGATTACTGGAGATGCTACAGGTAATTTGTACATTATAAATTGTAGAGAAACCAATCAAATTCCAGTAATATTCAATGTATCAAATGTGAGAATAATGAGAGTTTTATTTGACAATGATAATGAGTATGAAGATGGAAAATTGAGAATATATTTATGTTTTGCTAATGGAATAATTAGTAATTATTTATTAGAAGAAAAAGATGGAAAGTTAGATGTATTTTTAATAGATGAATATTATTTACCTGATAAGACATTTGGAACTACAATTACAGTTGATTTGAAAAATAAATTGCTATTTGTTGGAGATGCATTAGGTGAAATTCATATCTACAAATTAACCAATAGGAAATTAGATGGAGAAGATGGTAAGAAGAATTATCCATTAAAAACGATTAAAAAAGTTCATAAATTCAACATCTCCAAGATTGTTATTAATCAAAATAACTTACTCTATTCAATTGGTAATAATGGAAAAATCAACAGTTATATTTACATATATAATGAAGAAGATAATAAAATAGAATTTAGATTGATTAATAGTATTAAAACAGGTCCAATTGCAAGTGTTAGTGATATTTATTGGACAGGAAATAATGAAATAATTGTATATGGATTCCATGAAAGTGAATTGTTTATTTATGATGTAACAAATCAATATATAATATTCCGAATTGAATCTGGTGGTTGGAGAAGACCTTATGGTATTTGGTGTAATAAGAATCATCCAATTGAAGGATTTACAGTTGCATTTGCTGGTATAAAATCAACCAGTAAATTGATTAGTTATTCAACTATCTATAAAATACCACCATCACCTACAACAACAATAATAATAGATGATGAAGAAATTAAACTATCAAAATGTGCTGTAAATATGAATTATCATGGTTTAGAGATTGATTCAATAGATATATTAAGTAATAAAGATGGTTTAACTCACTTAAATGATAATGAAATATTCATAGTAACAGGTGGTGAAGATACAACTTGTAAAATATTAAAATATAATAAAACTGACAATTCAATCTCCTTAATCGAAACTTTAGAAAAACATATAAGTTCCATTCAAACAATAACCCACTGTAATTATCCAGGAAAAGAACCAATACTGTTCACTTGTGGAGGAAGAAGGTTAATAAACATTTGGAAATTTCATTATTTTGGCATTATTAATGAAGTTCCAATTATTGAAAATATCTCATCCTATCCTAAAGAAGGCACTTGGGCTAAATTGCAGCAAGATCAAAGAATATTATCATCCAAATCAATATCTTTACCAAATGAATATGGTTTATTACTTTATCTGCTAGTTACAGGTAATTCAGAAGGTGAAATAACAGTTTATGGATATGATGAAAGATATAATATATTAGAATCTCTGTATTATTGTGACGAAATAAATCGACCAATTTTGTCATTAGATATTGAATCAGTAGAAGATTTGAGTAGAGAACGTGAAGAATATTTGTTAATAAGTGGAAGAACAGATGGAATAATCAACATATGGAATATTACAGATATAATGAAAGAATATATAGAAAAATCATCTAAAAGAGTGATTAGTAATGTAAATGAGATATATAATATAAAACCAATAAAAATGAATTCTATTTTTGAAGTAAATGGAATAAACAAGATGGGAGTAAATGATATTGCTTTAATAAAAAATCCAAAAAATTCCAAGTGTTTGATTATTTCTACAGTTGGAGATGATCAGAGTTTATCAATAGGATATATTTGCTTAAATAATAGAAATGAAGTTAAATGGTATGGAAATATTGAAAGGATTAATTGTATTGCTACTTCCTCTATAAAATCGATTGATAATTATAACGAATATATTTTTTTAAGTGGTTATGATCAAAAATCTATATTATTGAAAGTGAATTGTGATGTTGGTGAGATTAGAGAGGGTTATGAAGTTAAAGAGGTGTATATTGATGAATGCAGGAGTTGTAAAGAAGTGGTTCGATATATTTCAATAGCAAATGTGATAGAATGTGTGAAAATGTACAGATATGAAGATAATTCGATGTTATTATTGGCAGGAGGATCTGGCTTATCGATTAATAAGTTTGAATTTGTTGAATGATTGAAACATTTAAGATAATTTTGTAATATCATTGAAATGTTGTTTTTTCGAAGTTTTAGTTGTTGATTATTATGCTATTCATACATTGCATGCATATTATGAATATGAAAAACATTACAATATGTAAATTCAACTACTTGGCTTAATCTTATTAGAAAAAGAGATTAAAAAATTAAAAATTTTATAAAATGATATTATATACAAGAACAAGCAGAGTAAGTGGGATAAAACAGAAATAAGGTACATTAGTTAGCCATTATGGAAGAAGAAACTCAATATAAGTGTTTATATTAACTTATTTTCATATAATAGATACAATAAAAGGATTTTTACATTTTTACATAATTATTCTACATTTCTGTCTGATTTAACAATTCTATCTAGATATTTTTACCTTTTTTGGATAAAGGTGATTTAAATCTTAAGTCATCTTTTATAATAAACTATCTGAAACTACAACTGACAGTTTGAGATGAGAAAAATGTCGTTATAATCAAATCTAATTCGCCAGATTCTGAATTTTAAGGGGGTGAAAAATGCCAGTCAAGAATTTCTTTTGTATGATATGATAGCGTCTATTGTTCATAGGTTTCTTGCTCATCATCATTTGTCTTCACAATGCAAATGCTGTTAGCCCATTAGGTGAAAGATTAAGTAGATCAACTGTCAGATCCAATGTTCGAAAAGTTAACAGAGCGATGCAAACCAAGGATGCTAAAAAATTAGCTCTTACCGGATATGCTGAGTCTCTTAATGCTGGTTATGTCTTCACAAATGACACATTTGGTGTTTTGACTAAACGATATTTCAAAGAAGTAAATGGATATAAACTAGTCTACAAATATACTCTCAATGTAACAGGAGATGAGTATTTGATAGAGAATCCTACACTTGATAAATCAAATTCTTTTATATACCTCAATTCAACAGAAGTAAATTCTTATAATAGTGTAAGTGGGTGTTCTACAATCCAGGAGAAAATAAGTTTTCAAGAGGCCAGCACTTCCTGCCAAAAAATTCAAACATTAGCTAAATCATATGAAAAAGAGCTGCCTTTACCTCAAAAAATAACGGTTGAAGTGAAAGAATATGCAACTGACTTATATATTAATTTTGCTGACGTAGTAGTACAAACTTATGATATCTGTATGAACTAGTATTTTATATAGTTATATAGATGAAGAAGATGATATAAAAGATGGTACTGCTAGATATATAATTAACAAAATGCAAGCAAAGACTTTTCCTGTAGATGATGTTGATAAAATGGGTATACAACACTTTAGTGATTCTGAGAGGAGCCATATAGATGTAGTCTACAATGGCAACATGTACAGTTCAGATATAAGCTATAGAGAAAGTGATTATACGTTAAAGCAAAGTACTTCCTCAATGAGTTTTGAACCTCATGAGAATTACAGTAGTATAGGTGTAACTGCGATAGCATTGGAAGAATCTGGTGATATGATATTTATATTAGGAGAAAATTATTGGGCTGAATTATTTAAAGGTGCTGATTATATAAAATATTATAGTAATATTGATGATTTTAAACAGAAATATGATAATGTTTATAGAAAGATTACAACTTTATTTGATGAAAAATATGATGCACTGGCTTCTTCGCTTTTATCATCACCAGTAAAGAATGTTCCAAAAAGAATTATAACAGAAACTGTAGATACAAAGTTTCTATATGCTGAAACGAATGAATTAAATGTCTATAAAGGATATTTCAATTTAGGAGAAACATTTATAATGATAATACAGAGTAATGCGATAGATCAAACACAAGAGAATCTGTTTAAATTACAATTAGTAATTGCTGTTACAGAAAAGACCAAACGTATAGATATATAATTATAATATAATGAATAGCATTTACTCTTACAAGAGAATTAATTGATAATAAAAATAGTGGTATTGAATTACCAAAAGATAAAGCAACAGAGTTTAGTTGTTCAACAGAGTTTATTTCCTTAGCGTATTGTTATTATTATTGTTATATTTCTTTAGAAATGTTTCAACTTCATGCAACAAAGCAGTTGATTACGTAGAATCGTTAGTTGGAGAATATGTTGGTTATATTTTCACATTTGCTGATGATAAGAGTGTTTCTGTACAAAATACAAAAGGAGAAAAGACAAATGTTTTGTTTAAAAACAAAACAATTTCTGATTCAATAGATTTTGTTAGTTTTATAACCAATACTGTGACAAAGAATACAATTAGAATTAATGATGCATTTGTTTATGCTGTTGATAATAGTTTGTCCGACATATATCATTATAAAGGTTTATATATTTTTACAAATAAGAATGGACTTAGTATTAAGCATACTGTTATGAAACCTACAGAATGTATATATATATATATATATTATATATATATTATTAGCTACTCAATCTTATGTAAAATGTAATAATAAGTATTACTATGGAATACCAAAAACTGGTAATAACATTACTATTTATGAAAATGCTAAGCTTCCATTAGTTAGTACAAAATATTTGGAAGGTGTTACATACGAAAAAACTAGTATATAGATATCTTTTACTCTTATTATTATCAATAGGTGATGAAAATGTATATCAATTATTCAAAAATGAAAGAGATATTATGTATAATCAGATAATTGAAATATGTGATGATATTATTGCATCTAGACCAACTCCATCATTATTACCTGATCCAACGATTGATCCAACTAGCGGTGGTTCATCAGACTCATTTGATGAAATATTTAAATCAAAAGGATATTTTTATAAAAGAGATTATCAAAACATGGCTTATTATTTATTGAATGACAGTTTTGCAATAGTTGAAAAGATATGGGAAGATAGATTTTTCAAAATAGAATATCAATATGATTATGTTTTTGATCAAGGTTATTTATATTTCAAAAACTTTACTTTAAACGAAGATAAATCTTGGTTCTATTTTAGTGATAAAAGAATTAATGACTTCAATCAAAACACAGGATGTAATTTGATGAAAAATGAATATACCTACAAAGAGATAAAAGGTTTATGTGATATAGTAAAGAAAGATGTGGATACTATCATTAAGAATATAGAATTACCAGAGAAATATGAAGGAGGATGGATATACTCTTCTTCATATAATATTCCAGGAACAATAAGTATTATTGTTTATATTTATTTTGTATTAGGTTCATCAGATGATTTAAAGTACATTCTTAACAACTATCACTATAAAACATATCCTGTTGATTCTTCCCTTTTATATGATTTTCAATCATCATCAGAAGATGTTGAAGTATTCACTCCATATTTTTATGCATCTTTGCATGTAAGTAATTTTAGTGGGTATTCTTTTCAATTCAAATATGACAATACTATCTTTATTATGTATGAAAATAGAACAGAAATTATACCATCATCTAAAGTTTATATAAAACTAAATCCTGATGATGATGTTTATATAGAAGACCAAGGTTATTGCTTTAATGGATGCTATTATTCAAAGGTTAGAACTGCTGTTAGAAAAGAAGATATATTGAATTTATTTGAAGATGCATATAAGAAGAATATCAGTAACAAACTAACAGATTTTTTAAATCAAACCTCAGCTAATGAATTGAAGGAAGTAAGTTTATCTGATAATACCCAATCAAGAAATTTAGATAATACCAAAGAGTATTACTATGAGCAATTGAATTCCTGGAATAATATAAATATTCTGTATGGTGCTATATTTACTAATGAGAAACAACTGATATTTATTATTCAAGAACGAAGAGAAGAATATGACATAGATACATTATATCAAATGAAATATATAATAGATAACTACGACAAAAAGAGTATATGATTAATTACTTATATAATATCTATAGAAGTTATTACTATAAACACTAATACAATCAACCAAGAATTAAGTGGAGTAGAATTGTCATTGAAACAAAGTAGAGATTACAATTGTTCAAGATCATTCATATCAATCAAGTATGTAATTATAAAATATATATTTCAATAGAGATTTAAAAACAAAATGCTCTAAAGCTTATAATGAGGTTATAAATATGATTAATAAAAATGTTACAAAGCTGGAATATAAATTAGAATGGGGAAATGAAATAATTACATTAAGTAGAAGCGATTTCTCTAATTCATATGATTTTTATATGAGTAGAAACAGGTTAGATGTTAGTTTATTTACTGATGTAATACCTAAAATAACGTTGAATATAGTACCTATTCCAGAAGATAAATCATTATCAATACCATCAGTTATATATAAAGTTGGAAATAAAGTATGCGAAATATGTAATGTAAATTCATATGAAATAAAATGTGATGATTATTCTGAAAAAGAATTGTCATTCACATCAAGATGTGCTAGTCAATCAAAATTCTTTTACACATATCCTGGTTCTGCATCAGATGTTTTTTATACTTATGATAGAAGTGATTATTATTTCCCTACCAGAAAATATGTTGAAAATTATAAGAACGAAAAAATGCACAAATATTCGACTGAAAACAATGCTAGAGATGCTCTTAAGTTTTATGATACTTCCAAAATGAATGATTTATATTCTACAGTTCGTAAGGGAATTAGAGACCAAAACATTCAAATAGTCAATTCATTTAATCAAACATGCAAAAGTGACTATTTGGTATTAGCAACAAGTAGTGAGTGTTGTTTATTATACAAGAAAAGTAATGACGAAAGAATGGCAAAAATAGTATATAAGTATGAATTATATGGAAGTGGTTCTATAATTACATTTAATAATGTTGTTTTAGATGAAGAAAAAACAATATTCTATTTTAGTGATAATGAAATAAAAGAGAGTAAAATAGCAAAAGATTGTGTCGAAGCAAAAAAAGAATATAAATACTCTGAATTGAAAAATAAAGAATGTATCAAACCAACTCTAGATAAATACATAATCGAATATGGAAAGCCAATATATTTTTATGGAGATATATATTTTCAATACAGAAGTACATCTTGTTCATCATCAAGTAATTATTATTATGTGACTCACTGTATATATGATATATTTTTATAATTATTAATAGCTGAACCAGAATTGAAATATCTTATTGAGAATATCCATTCAAAGACATATCCAGTTGATGCGGAAAGAATTAAAGGAAGTGTGATGGATTCTGATGAAGAGATGACTATTTATACACCAAATTCTTATTACTCTTGTTTTGTAAATGATAATGGATTATCAATACAATCAAATGGAATAAATATGACTGAAAGTGACAATTCAACATATTTTTATGATGAAGATGATAGATCAAGAGTAGAATTCTTTTATTTCTCTGAGAAGAAAGATCGTATATTTTATAGAGGTTATCGTCTATATAATGATGATGTTTATAACATGTATACAGATAGTGACTGGAAAGGAAACTTTTGTATATATTATATTATATTATAAAATTCTATAGATACTGAGGGAGATGTGACTTTTACACTCAAACTTGAGCAATCAATTAAATCCATAATTAATTCATATAAGGCAATATTAGATAAAAAAGTAAAGAACAATGAAGGTAAGAAAGATGATGATAGTAACAATAAGAAAAGAGAATTACCATTAATTAATTATAACGAAAGAATTCTCCAAAATCTTTACACTGGATATTATTATGAACATTTAAAAGCAAGTCCATTAGATATTGTTGGAGATGAAAAAGAAGAAGACGGTTATTATTCTGGATTTTTCATTACATCTAATCAATTCATTTTTGTTAATCATACAAATTATAATCACATGTATGGTTATGGAGATGAATATTCATATGGAGTAAAGTTAGTAACAACTAAACCTAATCAAGAGAATTGTATAATATATTAATATATATTATTATAATAGTTGAATTGTCATTCACAGATGCAAATATTGACAAACAAGAAAGTAGAATTGAAGTTACTGAACAAATGATGAATAATTATGGATGTGAATCATTAATTATATCATTTGAGTATTTATATTTATTATATGTATAAATAGAAACGTTGAAAAACAAGATGGTCGTTGCAGAATGTTTTTAGATACATTAATAAAAGAATGTAAAACCATAAAATTCTCTGTTTCAAATAAGCAATTGACTGTTAAATCTGTTGGTTTAAATTTAAACAAAGTAAGTTTAAAAGAATTAGATATAAGCAAATTAAAAAATGCAATAAAGACTATAACAGTAAATCTAGAAGAAATACCATCTGATAAATCTTTATATGAAGAAGCTGAATTTAAAAGTGATGATTACAATATAAAAGCTCATGACATTAAAATTAATAACACTTTCTTTGAAATATTATATGGACAAATATTCTCACTTAATATGACAGCTTTTACAATAGGATTGAGGAATAGTGTAGGTAGTTCAGATGTTATACAATTCTATACAACAAAAGATAATGAAAATAAATACTTTACTTCAAGAGGATATCCAATCTATAGAAAATTTATTGATAATGATGATATAGGTAAAGATTATATTAGTAATAGAGAAGAATTGATTAATAAATATAGAAACTTGTTTGATAGTTATAGTAGTTATTTTGTTGATAAGATAGTAAGTGAAATAGGAGGAGTAGTTATTCCAACTGTTGATCCATCTAAACTACCTAAAAGAGTTGATTATATACTCAAATTCTGTGATCCAGTGAATAGTGAAATTTCGCAAGAAGAACCTGATGATAACGCAGTAATCAATGAAATTATTAAATATATACCCAATTATTTAATAGAAAAAGGATTAGTATTTTATAATCTAACAGTAGAAAAAGTAAAGGATGAAATGTCTTTCAATATATCATATAAAGTTGATCCAGATGTTGTAGATGATGCAAATAGAATTAATTACTTGATTGAAAAACAGACAGAGTTATTTGATATTATATATGAAAAATCTAATCGTGTTTATGATTCATGTAATCCTCCTTATACAGAATGTTCATATGAAAGACCTGATTATGTTTTTAAAGTAAGTAATGCAGAAAGTGGTAAAGTAAACACAGTATCACCAAAAGTTCAAACAGGAGATGATATACAATATATAACAAGATGTAGTAATGATGACATTCAGAAAGGAGATGGTGGATTATTTATAATACCAAACACTGCATTGACAATGAGTGTATGTAGAATTACTTGCTATAGTGCAAGACATTCTAACAGATCTACTTCATTTACTGTACGTGTGAAAGAAAATATAGATTATAAACCATCAATTGATGTATCAAGAGTAAGTAAGCCTGTAATGGTTTATGTAAATCAACCATTTGAGATAAAGATTCCTGTTGCTTGTCCAGTAATTACAGATGAAGAGTTTAATATACCAAAATTAGAGGATGTAAAAATGACTTTAACATGGAGTGTTGATAATGGTAATGATAATAGCTATAATGTGACACAAGATAGTGTATTAGTAAATGAACAGACAGTATCAGAATCCTGTAGTCAAATATTCACATTCAAACTTAATATAACAACTGATGAAGCTGAATCAGCTGTTGCTATGGAAAAGCAAATGAAAATCAATATTACATCAGATCAATATGATATGAATTATGTATTAAATTTACCTCTTATTAAACAAGGTATATATTATTTTTATTATCTTTAATTAATAGGATGTCAGAATCCTGACGAAATGGGTGTATGTTGTAAACATGAAGAAGGTGAATTATGTACAAATGTAACAACAACATTTACATTTATAACAATTGAAAATACTAATAGCGGTATTGATTTTAAAGTTGAATTCCTTAAAACTTTAGATAGAGTGTTATTCAATAATAGTCATTATTGGTATACAGATATCACAAAGCAACTTATAACTAGAGAAGCACAATCAACTGAAATTAAATTGACAATGAAAACAAATACAAAGAAATACAATACAATTATTCATAATAATAAAAGATCATTACAAGAAATTCAAGATTTCTCAACATTCTTTGGAGAATTAACTGAAGCTATAGATAGTATAGCCAAGAATGATAATCCAGAAGTAAGTGAATTATTAGAAAAAAGTGGAACAGTCATAGATCCTGATAAACCACCTAGTACTGATACTGAATTAGGTATTACACAATTAGCTGATGATATTAATCCAAATCTACCTACAGAAGATAATGAATCTTGGTCTGAAAAGTATTGGTATGTAATACTCCTAATTGTTTTAGTTGTTGTTGTATTAGCAATTGTAATTGGTGTAGTTACCTATCGAGTAGTTGATAAAATCAAAGTATCGAAAATGGAGAAAAAGCAATTAGAAATCTGTGAGAAAGTTATTCCAATAGAAAAAGTGAAAGAAGAACAAAAAGTAAATGAAGATGATATTTACCATCCCTATGAAAAAGCAATTATTTTAGAAGGATATTTGATGAAAGAAGGAAAATATGGTTATCAAAGAAGATACTGTGTATTGTACTACAATCCCATATGAAATGAAATTATACGAATCAATGACTCCAAGTTATTACGGTAATGTTTATGTAGGAGAAAAACAAGCCTACAAAATGGAGTGTTTAAAAGAAGTGAAATACACTGAAGGTACTAATCAATTCAATGCAATATTCACTGTAAATGAATCAACAATCAAGAATTATGAGAAAGGAGAGAATATTCGAGATTTACACTTCAAAGTGTGTAGTTGTGAGGTGAAAATGAAAATGAAAATGAAATTGCAAAGAGATGGGTTGAAGCATTTGAGAGTTATATAAGTGGAAAACCAAATATTAAATCAGCTTGGTCAGTTCCAGTTCCATTAGTAAGAGATGAAAAGTTGGATGGAAAATTAGTGATTGAAAATAGTAATGTAGCTAATGATCGTATAATGGATACTGTTGGAAATGTTAGATCTCATAGAAGCACCAAGAGAATTACAAGAGAGGTGTTGAAAGATCATTAGAAAAACATTCTAAATTATATTACCCCCTTTATTATTATTCTATATACTATATTCCTTATATGAAATGTGTTTGTTAGTTGATTGTAAAGAAAAACAGATGTTTTGACAAAATATTGAAACGAATATATTTGTTTTTTGCACTAGAATAAAAAATGCCTTTCATTGGCAAGTCTGCTCCCCAACAACCTAATGGAGTTAGTATTCATATTTCAATAATTCACATATAGCTGCTATGAGTAATTTATCTATATTACAAAGTCAATTGAAACAAGCTGCAATGAGTGAAGAAAGAGAAGCCAAAAAATATGATACTGAATGCCAAAAAGTATAAGGTAATGACTTAATTTCTAGGCACTTCGTAGCGGTAATACTGTTTTAGCTCGTCAATATGGTCAAGTATAAAGAATTTATTAATTAAATATAATATAGATGTCTATTACTCACAAGAAGCAAGCTCAAATGTACACTCAACAAATGATTCAGATGGATAAGACAAAAGGCGTTGTTCATTCAGGTCAAGTACAGATGCAAGTAGGTGGAGCAATTCAAAACGCTTCTTCTGCAATGGGAGCTATAAATAAACAAATTCAAAACAGCAATATAACAGCAAATATAACTCAATTTCAAGAACAACAACATCAATTAGATGAAATGTATATATATGAATATTTAAGTAATTATATAGAACTGAAGGGATGCAAATGGCAATGGGTACTGGTAATTGTTGTCAAGAAGAAGATATAGATCAATATATGAGGAATATGCAAGCTATGGCTGCTGTTGATTTAGCTCCAAGAGCTACTGTTGGTGTTCCAGCTTATCAACAACCTGTGTATGCACAACCAATGTTAGCTCAACCATATGGTCAACAACCACCACAACAACAACCACAATATCAACCACCACCACCACAGTTTAATAACCAATATGGACAATTCCCTCAACAACAACCACTACAACCTCCATCTAATTATCCACCACCACAATTCAATCCAGGAATGGGAGGAGGTGGAGGTCCAGCTCCATCCTTAGATGAGTTAGAGAGAAGACTAAACAATTTAGCCAAATAAAAATGAATGTTTTTACACTAATATTACTATTATTTTTATTTTATTCTTTTATTAAAGGACTATTATCACACACACAAATAATATTATAGAGAAATAATGAATAATATAATTAATCATTAAGGCATATGTGTATATGTTGATTAGCTGTGACTAGGTGAAGAAGCAGAAGGTGTCATTAATGATGCAAGCATTGATGATAATTCTGCAACTTGAATTTGAATATCTGATAACTTCTTCATTGCTTCTTGTACTTTCTTAGCTTGAGAAGTAGATGATGAAGATGAAGTTGAAACATAAGGTGTTGATGTTGACACAGTAAGACTGGATCTCTTTGGACGGAATTTAGATGGAGTTACAGCAGCATTATTGTTAGTTGTACTATCCTTTTGAGTGGATGATGATGTAGGTAAACTGTGAGTTGATTGATCATGTAAACTAAACCACCATTTTAAGAATATCTTCTTGGTTATTCCTTCTTTAGCATCTACATCCATTTCTCTATATGCTTTCCATGGCTTTTCGTTAAGATCTAAACACAATTTAACTAAATCATTAGCATCGATCTTGCCAGTGTTGCCAGTGTCGTATTTGTCGAATATATGACTAACATATTCCTCTTCTTCACGTGAATGCTATGAATATCAATAGAATAAGTATAATACTTGAACTCCTTGACTAAACCACCAATCTGCAAATGCTTCGAATGTGATTTTACCATCATTAACTTCAAATTCTTTCAAGGCCTTCCATGGTTTTATGTTTAAGTCAGTACAGATCTTGGGAAGCATTTCAACTGAAACAGACCCAGTCTTGTCAGAATCATATAAAAGGAATATTCTTTTGATTTGTTGTAATCCCAATTCTGAGAACCTCTTTGCAAATATAGAAATCAAAATATACCTTTCCTAACTTCTTGATAACTTCATCATAAACTGGAATAGAGATATTTGCACTTTTAGCGAGAGTTTCTTCCATATTTAGCAAGATATAAAGACTTAAAAGATTTTTGAATTTGAATAATCAGCCAATAAAAACACAGAAAAAATGCAAATCAGTTATACTTTTGTTTGTTAGTTATTCCTTACATCTGGCTCTGATGGGTTTATCATTTGAAGCAATACAGAGATCTATAATGTTATGATGATATACATCTATACTTCAGCAATTTCACCTTGTATTTTCAAAAGTTTTTCATTTATTGCTTGAACTGGTTTTAATTCTTCGATGAACATCAAATGACCTTGATCATTATCTTTAGATATATCTTGTTGAAACCACCATTTTACTATTTTATCTTTCTTTACTCCTTTTTTTGGATCAACTTCCAATTCTTTAAATATCTAATAATAAAACAATATAACAACAACAATAAATATACATGCCACGGTTTAATTCCCAAATCATTAGCTAATTCAACCAAATTTCCTGGAGAGATAAAACCAGACTTTTGTTCTTCATAATTATCTAATATATGCATTACATACTTTTCTTCATGCTTATTATGCTTATTAATTATATACATTAAATCAATTATACTTCAATGTTTTTGTTAAACCACCAATTAACAAAGTGTTCAAAAGAAATTTTTCCATTTTCAATATCATATTTCCTATATTAAAATGTTAAGTAATATTTTAATATTACTTTCATAGCTTTCCATGGTTTAACATCCAAATCTTCGACATAGTTTCGGAAATACATCTTTACCTATATATCCTGAAAAGTTTACATCATAAGCTTGAAAAACACGAAGGAGTTGTTCAAGCGCAGCTTCTGAATACTTCTGTATATATATAATTAACTTAAAATACTCTTCTTAGATGTGATAATGGTATTTTGTATTTGTTTTCCATCTCTTTATTCATTATTATTGTTTCTTTCTCCATTCCCATTGAACTTGATCTTGATCTTGCTGGTGATGAAATTCATTTTTATTTCTTTAGGCTTGTTTTTATACTATTTAAAAATTAATATGCTAAATATATTTGCTATTGATAATACAAATTGTGTTTATAAACACGACTAATAAAAACACGATATTTGTAACATATTTATAATGATATTCTATATTTATTCTTCTTAATAATTAAAACATTGAATAAGGAGTGATAATGAATGACTAAATATTAATAGAAAAGAATTATATAAAAAAGAAAAAATGAATTGCGGAATGTGAGGTTCGAACTCACGACCTTAAGATTATGAGACTTACGCTCTTCCAACTGAGCCAATCCCGCTCTGAAAATTAATTTAAAATTACATTTTTAAATCTCATTAATCAATTTCAAAATTCAAAATTATGGATGAACCTGTAGAGGATGTTGATCCTAATTATAAACCAACGGATGATGAAGTCAACGATTATGCTGCTTATTTAGAGATGGATATTGAGAAATATCCACAGTTGAGATATTTAGCTTATGAAGGTGTGAAAGTATAAATAAACAATAATGTATAATATATATAGGCGCCATTACCTCCTCCATGGAAGGGATATAAATCTCAGAATAGTGGAGATGTATATTATTACAACCAAACTACAGGAGAAAGTGTTTGGGAACATCCATGTGATGAATTATATCGTAAAAAATATCTTGAAGAGAAAGAAAAAATCGATAAAGGAGAAACAGTCACAACATCTGCAAACATCTCTCAAATAATCTCAAGTGAAGTTCAATCATCTTCTTTTGTCAAATCTACACCAGTACCTACAAGTACTCAACAACACAACAACAACAGCCAATAAATAATCAGTATAAAAATGTCATCTTTTGATGAAAGTAGTATTAATTTATCACCAGTAAAAGTATAGAATATAATAATAATTATATAAATGAATAGGAAAACTTCGATAATAAACCATCTCCAGTAATAACAGGAACAATGAAACCAGTAGATGAATCATCATCATCAATTATAGATGATAGTATTGAATCATTCTCATTTGGACAATCACCAGTTAAACCATCAAGTACACAACCTGTTGTACAACAACAACAACCATCAGCACAACAACAGTTGAATAAATCAGTTGCCAATAATAATGTCAGTATGAATATTCCAGAAATAATGACACAATCCAATATTATGAATGATGACGAAATGAATTTACCTGAAATACCAGCAATAAACGATAATAATAATAACAATAAAATATATCAATGTCAATGAGTAATGATGGTAGAAAGATGATAGAGAATATAAACAATGAAAATGAAGCAACAATATAGACAATTAATGACACAATTTGAAGATATGAAAAAACAATATAAAAACAATGAAATGAAGTTAATGGAAGAAAATAATAGATTGAAACAGAATATTGAAGATTTAAAACAACAAATTGATGTTAAAAATGTATATAATTGTTGTAATTATTATTATATAATATAGAGACAACTATCAAATGATTCAAATTCACTTGTTACACAATTACAAGAAAGTAAAAAACAGTATGAAAGAGAATTGAATGAAAAGAATGATGAATTATCTGAATTAAATATGAAAATGATTAAGTATCAAGATATAGAGAATAGAATGAAGAGTCTACAAGATCAAGTGAATGAATATCAAACTGTATATATATATATATATATAACATATAATATAGAATGAAATACCAAAGCTTCAGAATGAATATAATGAGTTAAATAACAAAGTATAAATAATATTATTATTATATGGATAGTATACAAAGTTAGAATTCGATAATCAAAAGTTACAGAATGAAAAGAAATTATTTCAAACTCAAGTATCAAGCTTGACTGAAGAATTATCCAATCACAATCTTCAAAGTAGTCAACAATCAAATACATTACTCACTCAAAATACTGAATTAAGAACAGCCAAAGCAGAGGCTGAGAAACAAATAATTGAATTACAGAATGAAATATTGTTAAAAACTCAAGAATATGATAAACTACAAGTAGATTATAATGCTGTTAAAAAACAAAATAAAATAATGGAAGTATATAAATATATATTATAATATAATATAGGAACAACATAAATCAGAAATAGAAAGTTATGAATCCAACATATCTATGTATGAAAACACCATTAAACAAATGAAAGAAACACATTTAAGCCTTAAGAATAATGTTGAAGATAAGAAAGAATTAATGAATGAATTATCTGATTTAAAAATCGAATTGCAAGTATCTACAAAGACAATAGAACAGTATAAAACGAATTTGTCTAATAAAACAAATGAATATGAACAGTTATTGAATGAAATTGATATATTGAAGAATGAAAACCAACAATTAACTGTATTATATACATATATATAATTTATTTATTATTTATTTACTATATTTTGTCTATAGGAAAGATATAACAATATAAACTCCAGACAAAGTGAACAAAATGATACAATATCAACAATAACTCGTAAATATGAGAATGAAATAAGTGAATTAAAACAAGATATAGTAAATAAAGATAATAAACTAAGAGATATTAATAACAAATATAATGATAGTTTATCAAAAATCAAACAATTACAATCACAAGTTGATATATATTCAAGTTTAAACAGTGGTAAAATAACAATCGATGAAACAGAATACAGTGAATTGAAAGTATTTATAACCTTATATAATAATGAATAGAATAAGAATTTAGAATATTCAACTTCCATTGATTCATTAAAATCTCAAATCAAATCATTAGAAGAAAACAGTTGTACAAGTCAACTATTAGAGAATCAAACAGATACAATCAATCGATTCAAAGAAGAATTAGACAAATTAAGAAGTCAATATTTAGAATCGAGTGTATAAATATATAATAATAATAATTACTACTAATAGAGTGAATGTACCAAATTAAGAACAGCGAATCAAAGTTTAGAGATAAAACTGAATAATGCTGAAAGTCAAATTGAAATATGTAAATCCCAAGTAAATGGTTATCAATGTCGAATTGATTCAATAAATAGTGAATTCAATAGATACAAGACAGAGTATATTATTATTATTATTTATATTAATAGAAGTGAGAAAGGTTTACTTGATAGTGAAGTAGAAAAGAATATAAACATGAACAAATTACAAAATTTAATGAATGAAAATATATCGTTGAAGAATCAAATGAAAAGTTACAGTGAATCTGAAGAAAGATATCGAAGTGAATTAATGAAAATGAGTAAAGAATTAAACAATAATAAAGAAAAGCTGAATATAATTGAAGTAAATGAAAATGATAAAATGAACAAAATGAAATCTTTGGAAAATGATAATTCAATATTGAAACATAAACTTGAAGAAATAATGAATGAACATAACAAAGAAATGGAAGAAATATGTAAAGAAAATAATATACTTCATGAAGAAAACAGGAATATAAAATGTGAATTAAACTCATTAAAACTTGTAGAAAATGATAAAGACAGTATGATAAAACAACTGAAGAATGAAGTAAATCGATTGAGTAAATACAAAATAGAAAGTAAAGAAATTGGAATAAATACAATCGAATTACCTGAAGTGTTAAATGATTTATATAAGAAGAATATAAATGGTGAATATGATTCCAATGGCATATTAAAGATCATAAAATATCCAAGTAATAATAATAATAATAATAATAATAATAAGGTAAATGAACCTCCACCACCTCCACCTGTTGAATATAATAATTTATCAATAGAAAATGACAAAATGAAACATAAAACATGTTATCCATTGAAAAGTGTATATAATAATGAAAGTGAAGATTTATCCTTAATATCAACAACGAATATGTTTAATGATAAAAGAATAAATAATAATAATAATAAATATGATATATATAAAAATCGTTATTTAGAAGAATTAAAGATGTTAAATGAAAGTCGAGAATATTATAAGAAAGAAAAACGTAAATTGATAGAAGAAAAGAGTAAATATGAAAATGAACGAGAAGAATGGAAGAAGAAGAATATGAATTGTAAAAATGCAAGTGAAAAATCGTATTTAAATAAGATGAAGAAATGTTTAGAATATGAAGGTGATAGTTTGAATAAAGAAATTGGTTATTTAAAAGAATTTGATAAATGGCTAAAAGAACGTGAAAAGATGTTAAAAATGTATGAAATAAAACTTAATGATATTAAGAATAATGTAAATAATAGAAGTATAGATGATAGTTTTGATGAGTTATGTAATATATCTAATGAATTAGAAATGAATTATAATCGATTATTTAATAATAATAATAATGAAAGAAGAAATATAAATGGATTAAATAATAATGTAAAAGATATGGTTAATGGTAATAATGTTAATATATTACCTTACGAATGGTTAGAATCACTGAAAAACGAGATTTTAGTTGAATTGAAAAGATTGAAGAAGTAAAATTGTTTAATATTTGAGTATATATCCTTAATTAATATGTTGATATTGTTTGTTTATGAAAGAGTGAAAAATGAAAGATAAAACATAACTCAAATATGCTCATTTCACTTTTCATTCATTCATTTTCATTCTATATTTTATCATTAACGCTTTATATTCATTGTACACAAACCACAAACTCACTTTCTCTTATCTATAACTCAAATTATTATTTATAGTCATCATATATACAACAATACTCACTTTATTCATTTCATATCTTCAATCATTTATATCTTATATATTTATTGACTTATTCAGTGTAACTGATTTGAATAAGAATGAAACGATCACATTTCAAAAACAATTCCAAAATCCAAATTTTGAAAAATGAAAGTAATAGATAATGATATCGGTGAAAGAGGGTATATTTGATAATATTTGATTTTATAGGTTGAGTCGAATACTAGTGAATAATGGTTTCGGTGATTTGAAAGTGAAAGTAGGAGTAGAAGAAGTGTTGTGTGTGAAAAGCATCTTAATGAATGGAAATGCTACATTGAATAAGTTATTATTAGATGAAAAGCATAATGGTGTATTAGAGTTATATGAAAAATGTGAAATAAATTCATTTTTAGAGATAGAAAAATACTACAGTGGTGGTTGTATGGAGTTAAATGAAGATAATATGTGTGATATATTGAGATTCAGTGTATATTACAATGATGATGGAATAATGAGAATATGTAAAAGATATTTAAAGAATCATTTGAGTGAATCAATAATGATGGAAATATTTTCACTGTTAAATGGAATAAATATAAATCAATTGAATGAGATAAAAAGTGTATGTGAAGATTATATAAAATTGAATGGATATAACTATTTATGTGAAGGTATGACTATATATTAAATTAAATGTTAATATTTGAATAGATGATTTATTATTAAAACTGAATTTATATTCAATGAAATTCCTTCTGAATAATGAAAAACTGATAATCAATGATGAGAGTTGGTTATTGAATCGATTATTGAGATGGTATAGATTAGTATTAAAAGAAGAATCAGAAAATGAAGAAGAATTGAATGAATTTATTTGTTTGTTAAAAACGAAAATTCATTTAAATGAAATAAAGATCGAAGAAATTTGCGAAGAAAATAAGATAGAATTATGTGAGTTAAAAGTGTCAATATGTGATTATGTTGCCGATCATATATGTATAAAGATGAATGAAGTAAAAAATAAAAAGTTGATAAGATTAATTCCAAAATATTATACAAAAGAAAATGATGATGAAATGATGATAGAAGAAAATGATATAAAAATGTTAAACTGCAAAGAAATGAAAGATGATTTGGAGAGATTATTATCTAATGAAGATACAAAAGTGATAGAAATAGTGTTAATGATGATAATGAAAATGAAAATGAAAGATATAATTCCAAATGAAATAAAGAATAGATTGCTAGGAAGATTATGTGTTGAGTATAATGATTATCAAAGAAATTTAACATTAAGATGTTTATGTTTATTTGTTGTTGATAAAAAGGATGTAATTACAATTGAGAATCTTTGTGGAAAAGAAGCATTGTATAAAATGTTAAATGAAGATAATTATTTAGATTCAAAATCCAAAGAGTTATTAATTGAATATATTCAAGAAATGAAATTGGATGAGAGTGAAAAAGATGAAATGAGAAAAATAATAACGGATGAAGAATTATTGGAAGAATTAAAAACAAAAGAAATTAGATCCTTTTCATATCCTCAATCAGAATATTCATTTATATTGAATGAAGAAATCTTTATAATTCCTTCATTTGATGGATCAAAATGTGAATTTTCAATAAGCCATCCTTACCAGATGGAATAATGATAGATAGAGAAAATGGAATAATTCATGGAAAGGTGAAAGAAAGTTGTGAAAAGAGAGAATATGAAATAATCTGTAAGAATATTGTAAGTGAAAAGAAATTTAAAATATCATTAGAATTTGTAGAAATAAAATTCAGTGAAGTAAACAAAGGTGATGGAATATCAATATCAAATAATGGAAAAGTTATAACAAATACAAATGGAAGTTGGAGTCATTGTTATTTGAATTTGAAAATGGAAAATGGAGTTTATCATATCAAATATAGATATAATCAAAATGGAAGTTATAATGATGGTATAATGTTAGGATTATCAACAGATAATATATATTCTGGATATAATATTCATAATCAATCAACAACATGTAATTATTATGCATGGAATGGTAAAAGTCAAGATATTACTTCATTATGTCATATTGGAAGAGTTGTTAATTCAAATCCAAATTTCAATAAATGTGGAGATGGTTCAATTTATGAAGTGATTGTTGATATGAATAAAAGAGAATATTGGATTAGTCATAATGATTCATCTCCTGTTTTACTTGTTAAAGATTTACCTTATCCATTATATCCTTATGCTGAATTATTATATCAAAATACTTCATTTGAACTATTATCAGTATCTCATCAAAACTAAATATCTCATTTTTTATTGTTGATGATATTTTGTATTGATTATGTGTTGATTATAACTCATAAATAATAAAATAAATAAATAGTTCGAATGACTATTTGAAGCTTGATTCTGTTTTTGATAAAAATGAAATAAAAAGCGATGTGATAATTAATTTGTAATATTAACCTAATAATGGTAATATTGAGAATGTATTGATTATAATATGATGAAATGGAGACGAAATTCTACACAGCTTCCCATTTTGTGTGATGGAAGTATTTATTCGACTTGATTATATGTTTTCAGAGTTATAATATAAAGAAGCTCTAATTCTATAAACAAAGTATTGTGATATAGAATTTACAAAAGAAAAATCTCTTATTATAAGAGATAAGATAAGATTCTTTTGTTGTATTATCAATCCATATACATGAAAACAAAATACTATTATGTTTAAAATGAAAAACTATTTTATTTATTAATTATATTATTGTTGTTATATTAGAAGTTGTTCTTGGTCTAGGAGGTCTTTTTCGAATTGCTTTTATCTTTTCATAATTCTGATTTAAATGAGCTCTTAATGGACTAACAAACTGTTGTGCTCTAGAAGATACAAATGAATAATCTCTTGTTGTAGGAGTAGGAAGAGAAGTATAAGAAAGTGGAGAAGCCATTGGATAAGGACTGGAAGCAGTTGAATTGGATGAATAAGTTGATGAAACTGATGAAGATCTTGAAGGACTTACATCATAAGTATTATGATCATAATATCTTGGAGTACAAGTTTGAGATAATGAATAATAATCATCCTAAATAATAATAATAATAAATATACTTGAATAATAATGGATGGTGGAGCAGGTGGAGGTAATACTGGTGAATTAGAATAATCTGATTTATTATTCTATTAATAATAATAAATATAATATAATGATTATACTTGTAATTTTGATAATCTTGTTTCTTTACTATTCTTAATTTGTTCAATAATGTCTTTATACTTTTTATCTATTTATATTTATTAATAAATAATATTATATATTATACTATCTTCTTCAAGTCTAATAATAATTTCACTCAAATCATTTGTATTTGGATTTATATTCGAATTGTTATTAATATGAGAAATATTATTATTATTATTATTATTATTATTATTTGTTTCTTTCTTTATAATTTCCATTTCTTTCAATGTTTCTTCTAACTGATGAATAATTGTAGTTTTTGTTGAATCTGAGATTTTTAATGACTGTATTTCTCTCTATTTTATGATAAACAATAAATAATAAATAAAATACATCTTGTTGAAGTAATGATGCTTTTGCTTGGTTATATTCACTTGTTTTCTTTTCTAATTCATTCTGTAAAGTAACTAATGATGAAGATATGGATGATTGTGATATTAGTGTATTATTTTCATTCTTCAATTTGGCATTCTCATTTCGTAATGATATTATTTCTTGTTTTAATGATTCATTCTCATTCTATTGATATATAAATAATTATAATTCTATAAATATACTTTTATTGATGTAATTTGATAATTGTCATTATTATTGTATGTTAAATTACTAGTATTCTTTAGTTTTGTTTCTAGTTCTAATATTTTATTTAAACTTTCTGAATATTTTCTATTCAACTCATCATATTCTTTATTGTTATTTGTTACTGGATGTAATTGGTTATTTATCTTTTTATTCAACTCTTCATTTTCATTTTTCAGTTTATTAATTTCCATGTTTAATTTTTCATTACTGGTTTTATATACTCTATATTTGTCTAATTCACTATTTAAATTACGAATTTCTGTTTCATTTGCCAAGTTTTTACTTTTCATATTTGTTAATTCCTATATATTATGAAATATACAGCAAAATACTTGATTTAAACTAATAACTTCTTTTTCTATTTCTCCTGAAGTCATTTTACTGTAGGAACTTTCATTCACTTTTGATTTTAAATCATTATTCTCTCTTTTCAATTCATCATTTTCTATTTCTAATGATATTAATTTACTACTTATTTCTATTACTTCATCTTTCATCTTTTGCACTTCTCCTCCTTGTTTCAATGATCCTATTTCTTTAGTTAAATTACTCTATTAAATATATATATATTACTAAATATTTATACAATTTTCGTATTTAATTCATTGATTTTGAGAGTATTGTCATTTTTTAATTTGGTAATTATTTTACTATATTCATCATCCAATGTTTTCTTCTGTGTTGTTAGTTTAGCTTCATAATCTGCTTTTACTTTATTTATATCAGCAGCTGTTGTAGTAGTTGCTGGTTTTGTTGTAGTAGTTGCTGGTTTAGCAGTTGTAGTTGTGGCTGGTTTTGTTGTTGTAGTAGTTGTTGGTTTTGTAGTAGTAGTTGTTGGTTTAGCTGCAGTTGTGGCTGGTTTTGTTGTAGTTGTGGCTGGTTTTGTAGTAGTAGTTGTTGTTGGTTTAGCAGTTGTTGTTGCTACTGTTGGTTTTGTAGCAGTTGTTGCTGCAGTTGATGGTTTAGCAGCTGTAGTAGTTGTTGGTTTAGCAGTTGTTGTTGTTGTTGTTGTTGGTTTAGCTGCAGTTGTTGCTGTAGTTGATGGTTTAGCTGCAGTAGTAGTAGTTGTTGGTTTAGCAGTTGTAGTTGTGGCTGGTTTTGTAGTAGTAGTAGTTGTTGGTTTAGCTGTTGTAGTTGTGGCTGGTTTTGTTGTTGTTGTAGTTGTTGGTTTAGCAGTTATTGTTGTTGTTGCTGGCTTTGCAGCAGTTGTGGTTGGTTTAGTATTTAAATTACCAGGAGGTTTAGTAATAGTTGTAGTTTTAGCAGGAGTAGTTGTTACATTAGACGGTGCTTTAGTAATAGGAGCAGAAGATGATAAATTACCAGGTGCCTTTGTAATTGGCTTTGAAGTAGTTGTTGTGGTTGTTGGTGGTTTTGGATTAAGTCTTTCTTTCAAATATCTATTTCTAAATTCTAAGTCTCGAGGATGTTCCCATTGTGATATTGATGTGTTTTTATCAAAGAAATAAAATACTTCTAATGGTTTACTATAGAATATCTTCCATCCATCAACTAATTTACTCTTTAATCCTTCTTTTGCTACATACAGACATTCTTTATCCTTCATTAAATCAAATCCTAAAAATTTAGCATATTCATTTATTTCAGTTTCTGTTGGTTGATAATCCGGTGGGTTATCGTCAATTGGTACAGCTTCTAAATCTATAACTGTGATTTTTGCTGGAACTCTATATTTTCTTCCTGTTTTTACTGTATCTCCTCTTGGTGGTGCTGGATAACCCTTTGTAAATGTATGACAGGACAAAGCTATACACAGATAGACATAATGGAAAATAAAATACCAATATCAAACTGTGTAATAATCCCATATTTCTTTTGTTTAGCATCAATTGCTAATTTCTTGTAATGTTCATTTAGTGGATGTTCCCATTTTGTTTCCATTGTTTTTTCGTTGTAGTAATACGACTTTTTCAAAATCTTATCCTCAAATAACGTCCAATCTTCTGGTAAAGGAGCCTAATGAGTAGTAACATGCCAATATACTTTTACACCTTCTTTAGCAATGTGCATTAAATCAACATCATTATCAGGATCTAGACCTATATATTTAGCATATTTATTCAATTCTTCAACAGAAACATCACTTGCACTTGTATTATTATTAGTTGTTTGAGATGAACTCATCGTTACAAAACCGCTCTTTTTGAAATCATAACGAAACTTTTTTTATTAACAGTAAAAAAACGAATAAATTTTCTAAACTGTGAAATAGCCAATAAACCAACAAAACAATGATATCAATAACAAAAATTAAATGACAACAATTTAGTTATTCACTTTATGGAAAGTAAAAAGTTTGTCAAGATATATGCAATCAGTTTATACAACAGATTGATTCTTGTACTTTCAGAATAAACAGCATCATCACTATAAATAATATAAAATAACAACATATACAATTCAGTCTCATTGACAGAATTCAATTTCTGTATAATTTGTTTAATTAATTGGTTCAACAGTGAATGTATTAATGAACAAGCTTCTTGATGGAATATATGCAATCTTGTAAATGGTTTACATAACGTATCTCTAAAATAAATATCATAACAACTGTAACAAAATGAATAATCTAATTAATTAGATAAATTATATATATATATATACCTTGAAATGATTCATATCCTACTTTATTATTGAATTGATCAGGACAACTCTTATGTCTCACTATTTCACAACAAGAACATCGAAATAAATCATTTTCTGGAGATTTTGACAAACATGTTCGGCACCATTCATCTAAATAATATATATAAATATTTATTTATATACCATCCTTTTCTAGATGATATTTCTTCTTCTGATATCCTTCACAAAAAGTGCATTTCCATTCAGGTAAATTCAAATTAGTATTTGCTTTATAGCAATTAATATGATAAAGTTTATGGCATATAATACAAGATTTTGATTTACTTATATCTTCACTACTATTACATACTTCACCACATATTTCACAGTTGACTCCTCTGATGTATCTTCTTTTCTTTTTCAATTTACAGATTGGACAAATCCATTCTCCATTTGGTATATCATTAAGTTTTGGGTTTAAACAGTATATATGAAATCCTCTATCACATTTATCACAAAGGATAATATGCGAATCATCATTGTCTTTCCCACATATATGACAGTAGTCTTGAATGTCTAACATATAGGTAATATTATGCTTTTTAGTATCTTTATTATTATCAGGATTGATAGATGGTTTAGGAGTTACTTTTTCTAACAAAATATGAAATGAAAAAGAAGATTAAAAAAAAGGAGAGAAATAAAAATAAATGAAAATGTGTTATAAGAAATGTAAAAATATAAGATATATATATATATATATATATATATATATACTAGAAGTATCAATATTACAAGGTAAATCCTCCAAATCACCAACCACTCTTCTAGTCACATCCAATATACCATTCGCCTGACTAGCAGTCAATTTAAAATTAGTAGCAATAGGAGCTCTAAATATAGTAATATCCCTTGTAGCATCATTACCAATAAACACATCTCTTGATATACAAGTGGGTAATACACAATCAATATCAATCCAACATCTATAATCTATTTTAGTAAAGAATTCTTGACTTTGATAATATGGTTTCATTGCTTTACATTCTTTAATTATTGCTGGTTCTGATTTTATTGTTCCTATAGCTACTAATCCCCCATATGGACCAGATTTCCATATAAATACCATATCACCTATATGTATATAATTTCTACTTTGCTTGACAAACCAAGTCATTTCTTTTAATTTCTTTAATGATGCATCAATGTCGTAATAGGAAGGATTGGCTTGAAAGATCCAAGCCCTTGAACCACCACCATATCCATCATCTGGTAGTTTTTTATCATCTTTTTTTACTAATACTTCATTCTTGACTGATTCTAGTAGTATTTCTGGATATATATCTCTTATAAGAGTGTATAAATCCTTATAAAGTGATTGTAATAACACACCAAAATGAATATAATAATCATTACTCTATACAAAATAAAAAATAAAAAAATATATACAGATAACGGATATATTTTCAATAATTCATCTGGAATAGGAAATGTAGTAGAAAAGAAAATATTTTTCTTAATAAAATCATAATGATAATATTCACCTTCATTTATAACATTATTCATTAATTCTTCTCCTCTTTTACTCATGTTTACAAACTGTTGCAATCCAATTCGATGTACTGAACTATTGAATTTATGTTTTAATCTTTTAATATTTTCATTCTTTTGGTCAGTGAAATTAATTAATAATTCATCACTTATATAGTCTATTGGTATTTTACATTTCGTATATTCTAATCCTGTCCATAAATAATAGGAATCTACATCAATATCCATATCATCATCATCATCATCTATACTGTTTTCTTTATTTCTATTGCTATTATTAATTATAAATTGATTTATATGATGATGGTTATGATGTTTATTATTATTATTATGTTGTTGTTGTTTTCTATGTTTATTTATTGTTATTATTTTATTATCTTCATCATCATCATCTTCATCTTCATCATCATCTATTTCATCATCAATTATACTATTTGCATTGTTAATACTGTCACTATCACTACCACTACTTTCATTATTACTACTTTCACTATGATAATTATTAGGAATAATAGTATCTTTACTCATATTGAGTATATTATTGAGATTTATCATTTCTTTCAATCTAAATATAATATTCTTAAAGATAAGTGGTTCACATAGAAAGCACTTCCAATTGTTCTTATTCTTATAATTATACTCTTCTCCTTCACATAATATACAGGTTGAATGATAATATCTTTTACATTTACAACATAATTGTAAATTATCACCATCTGTTCGACATAAACAACATATTTTTCTATTTATATATATATATAATTATTAATTAAAATACTTTTCTGAATTTGATAGTAAATATCTCAATCCTTTTCCATTAATCATATTCACAACTTCATCATTTTTACCTAATGCATTGAAAACACAAGTTGAAAACATAATCTAAATAAATAAATAAATAATATTATATATATATATATATATATACATTTCCATATAATTGGTCATTTTCATTAATTAATGATTTAATAGCAATTGTCTCCTTCTTTACATTCTCAATGATTGCATCTTCATCTTCATCATTATCTTTCTTCTTTCTATATGCTCTTTTTCTTCCTGTCACTGGTATTAGTGATTGAGATGATGATGTTAATGGAGATTGTTGTTGTTGTTGTTGTTGTTTATGATGGTTACTTAATAAGGATGGAGGTAGTTTAGTTGGTGTATAGGAAGTAGTAGATGAAGGTGGTGAAACATAGGGTATTCTGATTTTATCTAATTTTCTTCTTTGTTCTTCCAATTTAATGACCTTTTCATTGATGGATTTACGTTCCTCTAAATATTTTAGACTATTTTAATAAATAATTATATATAAATATATATATATATACCCTAAATAACCACTTTGAAATTCTATCCAAAACTTTCTTGGTAAAGCTTGAATTGATCGAACTTCATGAAATTTTGGAATAACAATCTGTTCATTTTCCATTTCATTTTCTGAATCACTATCTGAAGAAGAGGAAGAGGATGAATCTGAACTATGAGCTTGTCGTTTTATTACTGTTAATGGTGGATTTATTATGTCTATATCTACCACAGTTACTCTAGATTTTGCTAATGTATCTGGAGGTTCAGTTATTGGACTATTTTTCAAAGATTGTACTAATGCTAATATTTCTTGTTTTTCTTTTAGTCTGTGGTGTTCTCTAGCAGATATTATATGTTGATTTGTGTCATTTCTTAAAACATGTTGACTAGGGTAATGTTTATATGTAATAAAATATATACAAAATTTTGTTTGGATAAGGTGGACTATACCCAGGTGATATTTGTACAGAACTACTGATATCTGTTATTGAACCAGTTCTACGATGCTTAGATGGAGGAGGTTGTTCTGCTTTTACAATTAATTCATTCTCGAAATGATTTCGCTTTAATTTCCTCTTGTTCTGAATTATTCTTTGAGCAAAAGTTTCAAGAGTGATGTACCTCGCATATAATTCATCCATCGATCTTCCTGAAATAAAATTTGCTATTTTAGCCCAGTTACATCCATACTCTCCCACTTTCTTGATTAAAAGATCATCTTCTGCTTCATCCCATAGACCCTTCTATAAATATAGTTATTATAATGCAAAAATATACTCTATGAGTATTATCTGTCATGAAACTGGCGAAAAAGTAGCTTAAGAAAAAATTAACTAATGAAAATTTTTGTTCATTTAAAAATGCACCAATTTCAAGATGATTTTAAACTATGTTTTTCATTCAAATAGACATTGTCAATTAAGATTTTATTTTAACAATCATGTAGATTATGACATATATTTTATTGTTAATATAATTGCATTGTAAAATTGTTGAACTGTAATGAGAGTTAACAAAAATGTTTGACTATTAACTCAAGCTTTTAATGAATATGGAAGGATTAGAATTAACGAATTATTTGAAATCATTGAGTGATGAGAGAGAAAAGGAGTTAGTTTTATTATCAAGAAAGTTTGTTGATTCATTTAAGAGAGTGAAAAATGAAAATAATGATTCAATTACTGTTAGATTTAGTTCTACTGATCCTGATTATCCTCATAAAATGATCAACACTTTTTTACTCGAAATTCTTATTCCTACAAATTATCCACAAACTGTTCATCCTTCAGTTTATGTTAAAGAGGCCAATTTGTCTCAAGATTCAATAGAGTATAACTAAAAGATTTATAATTATATTTTAGTGAGTTACAGCATTTGATGCAACATGAATTAGATTCATTTCCTCTTGGACACACTTTCTTAAAGGAATTCTTTAGAAAATTAGATCGTAAACTAGGTGATTTCGTATCTCAATCATTAATTCATGCTCCAGATGCAATGATAGAAGAAACAAAACCAAATTTAGATGAAATCGAAGAAAAAGAAGACGAAGATATATCCAATCTATGGACAATCAAAGAACAGTTATTATTTGACCAAGCATTGAAATTATACCCAGGTACAATGCCTCCTAATGAAAGATGGAGAGAAATATCAAATTTCACCTCAAAATCAATAGAAGAATGTGTAGATCATTATATTAGCATAAGAAAAAGAATTATTCAATTATTACAACAACAAAAAGAAAAAATAGAAAATCCAGAAAAATCTTCTTCATCTATTTCTATACCATCAGCTCCATGCAATACTAATGATAATACAGATACATTACCATCCTTAGACGAAGTAGGAAATACAATACCTCTCAATCGTGAATCACTCTTACCTTCATTGAATATTAATCCCAAGCCAAATGGTACATGTATTGAAGTAGGTAATTTACATACAATTGGAATAGGATTATTGTACTGCTATAATATAAATCTAAGTGTATATTGCAATAGATGTAACAATCCCAATAAAGTGAATTTAGTCAGTGGAAAATCAATGAAATTGGTTTGTACAAAATGTAAGTTAGATTTGAATGTCAGTTATACAGGTGCAATAATGATGAAATTATCTAATAATAAATATTGTGTAGGTTATGTAGTAATGGATAATACAAAAGGTAATGTAGATTTATTATCGAGTGAATTTATTGCAACTTGCTTTGATTGTGGAACAGAGAATCATATTGTGTCTAAAAGAGGTGGTTTATTTGGTGAAGAAAACTGCAGATCTTGCCATAAGAACTTATTGTTTGAATTTACTGAGAAATCTTTTTCAATTATTAACCAACCACATAATTCAGAGAGAGTTAAGCAGGATATTAGAAAAGCTGAAGGTATTAAGACAGGACAACCGTTAAAAGATGAAGGATGCTGTAGTCATTATAGAAAATCACACAGATGGCTTAGATTCCCTTGTTGTGGGTTAGCATATCCTTGTGATAAGTGTCATGATAGTATACAAGACCATCTACATGAATGGGCTAAAACTATGATATGTGGGTATTGTTCAGCTGAACAATCTGTTACTCCAAAATGTAAATCGTGTAATAAATTTGTGGTTGATCCTAACCAGTTTCATGCACATTGGGAAGGTGGTAGAGGTTGTAGAGATAAAACGAGGATGAGTAGAGATGATTCTAAGAAATATGCCAATTTATCAAAAACTTTATCAAGAAAACAAGCAGAAAAGAAAACACAAAAATAAATTATTAGAAATAGTAATTTAATGATGTATAATGTTACTTTTCTGTTTAAATCACTATTTGTCTTTAAATCTATATAATACAATAAAATAATGAAATATTGTTAGTGGAATAAGAATATAGAAGACTAATAAAAACAACTATAAACATATATAGCCAACAAATTTATAGCAAGAGTGAAAATTATAACATGTCATTGCGAAAGCTGATTATATAGAGTGTGTCTTGCAATTAATAAGAGTAAATAGAGTTATATATATATTCATACCAGTAATATCCTTTTTCTTTGTGAAATTCATTCAATCTATAAAGTATAAATAAATCTGTATGTATTTTTGTTGACTTTTTAAGATAGAAAATACATAAAAAATCCGTAGAAATCGTACATTCTGGCGGATCGCTATATGCTAACCAAATTTGACAATTAATTATTAAGAATTAATCATCAAGCATAGTTTAGCAAATTATAATATATAAAGCATCAGTTAAAAATTAAGCATCAATAATTTTCAGAAATTAAGTACGATTTTTTAAACATCTTTTGCAATTATAAGTAAAAAAAGAAAATCCATATCATATAAGCCATGATGTGTCCTCATGTGTATTCAGGACGAGGAACACTATGCATATAGCATAGTGCAATCATTTAGGATTGTAGAAATAAGATATAAGAGGATTTAAGAGAAATATATACCTTTATTCTATCATTTCTTTCACTTAATCACTTTAACATCGAAAATATCTAACCAAAAATTAATATAAATCAATAAAATATAAAGAGAGTAATAAATCCAAATCATATAAGCCATGATGTGTCCTCATATATATTCAGGACGAGGAACACTATGCAAATAGCATAGTGCAATCATTTAGGATTATAATTAAGGTAATAAAAAGTAAATTTAGAGAAATATATACTCTTTATCTTTAAAACTACTTCATTTCTTACTCTTATTTGCAAGAGAATGAATATGTGTAGTTCAAATCTGATTTTAACTTCATAATCAATGATAATTCAGACATGCAATTTTTTCAATGTCAAATCTATTTTGCTAAAGTTCAATTCAGAATAGAATTGAAATTACATTCCTTTTTCAAAAAAAAGGAAATACAAAGTATCTATTAAAATTATCAAAAATACAGAACTATGGCAGATAGTATTTGAGATTTATTTTATTATTTTAGATGAACAAGAAATTGTTAAAGAAGAACAAGGAGTAACAAGGTATTAAATTGCATTTTTATTAAGTAGTGCTGATTATTATTTCGATTCTTATGCTCATTTTGGAATTCATGAAGAAATGTTAAAAGATGAAATTAGAACCAACGCATATAAAAATGCAATTTTGAGAAATCCACACTTATTCAAAGACAAAATTGTGTTAGATGTTGGTTGTGGAACAAGCATCTTATCAATGTTTGCAGCAACAGCAGGAGCAAAGTATAGATTTTATATTTTATCATATGACTTTATAGACACGTTTATGGTATTGAATGTTCAAACATCATCCATCAAGCTCGAAAAATAGTCGAAGAAAACAACCTTCAAGACAAAATCACATTAATCCAAGGAAAAGTAGAAGAAGTTACATTACCAGTAGAAAAAGTAGATATAATCATCTCAGAATGGATGGGTTACTTCTTATTATTTGAATCAATGTTAGATACAGTCATCTTCGCTAGAGATAAATGGTTAGTGGAAGGTGGATTGATTTTCCCAGATAAAGTTACACTATATATTGCTGGTTTAGAAGATGGTGAGTATAGAAGTGCTAAATTAGATTATTGGAATGATGTATATGGATTCAAGATGAGTTGCATTAAAGATATAGCAAAAATTGAGCCATTAGTTGAAAGCGTAAATCCAGATGCAGTTGTTACAAATTCATGCCCAATTTTAGTATATATATATTTTTTGTTTTTATAAATTTTATAATAGAATGTTGATATTCATAAAGTAAAAAAAGAAGATTTAGATTTCAATTCTAATTTCAAATTAAATGTATCTAGAAATGATTATTTGCATGGATTTGTCTGTTATTTTGATACAATATTCAGTGACTGTCATAAACCATTTTCATTCTCCACTGGTATATTTATTTATTTTATATTAAATATAGGACCACAAGCTCATGAAACACATTGGAAACAAACTATCTTTTACATAAACAAAACCTTAACAATCAATAAAAATGAAAAAATAACAGGTCATATTTCGTGTAAGAGAAATGAAAAGAATCCTAGAGATTTAGATATAAATATTTCATATAAGTTTGCAGGAAGACATACAAAAGCTTCAGAAGAGTTATTCTATATGTTACGATAGATATTTTTTAAATTTAACATTTATTTTGTTATATTATTCGTAGTGATTAACAGATTTGATATTAATTATGTGTTTATTATACCCAAATAAAAACAAACATCACACTTATAATAAAGATAAATGTTTATTTCTTTTTTACTTATAATAACCTGTAAGGATACCATCCAGCTTTGATTACATAGAATCTGATTGTAAAACTAAAGCATAATGTGAATATTCCCAAACATATTAATGCATATTTAGTAGCATTCTCTGGTTTGAATGATAAATAACGTTTTACTAACATCCACAACACAAAACCAGCTACAATATTGAACATACCTGCTAAAAATCCTTCTAATGAGAACTGTTGACCACTAGATGGATTTACAAACATACAACCACCTTCACGACAGTAAAATGGTGGTGGATTTCGAATAATGTCATACATTACACCAGAAACAGAAACAAAATACACAACTAATGCACCTAATGTGAATAACCATTTCTTTTCTCTATAGGAGAGGAAGTAATCGAGATGATCTAACAAAAATTGAGCTATAAATGGTAAGCAGCATAACATAACAATCACAAATATAACTTGAGGCCATAGAGATGGTTCAATTGATAACTAAAATTAAAATAGGTTTAATTATATAGTATATACTTCAATTCCTGTTTTTCTATTGAAAAAGCTTAATACTGATTCTAAATTCATACTTCCTTCACCAATCATAAGCTTATTATTATCTAATATATTCATCATTTCGATTTTTGAGGCAGATTTGTCCATTGGTTCAAAGAATGCTAAAAATGGAATTCCTGGTAATTTGAACATTTTAAAACTCTGTGGTGCATTTCCATAATCTACACGGATGAAAAAGATTGGAACTTGAGCATCTTTAATCTTTGGAGCTGCCAATTGAGCTACTTTTTCATAATATCCATTTAATTCTCTATAATGATTAGTTTGATAATATTTTTATACCGACAAACTGGACAGTTAAAACGATGTGAATTAGCAGTGAATAAGACAAATGATTTATAGTCTCTACCATTTTCAAGTACTAATTTTTCGAAATCTCCATCTCTTATATCTACAATCCCTTTACGTACCATACTCTTTAAAGTATCAGCCTACAATTAATAATAATGCAATATACATTTCCATCAGCAAAGACTATTCCAATAGCAAAAAGAAATAGTAAGGTAATTGATGTATACTTCATAATTAGCCAAAATTATAAAAATTCTCAAAATACATCAACAATACAGTATTTTTTGTACTATTTTAAATTCGCTTTAAACTTTGAATTGAAATAGTTTTTTCTACAGTCAATATTAAAATATGGGTAATCAAGCATTAGCTCAATTACCGTTTGCTTTAGGGAATAAGGTACTATTTTTTTGTAATTTCTCTTGTTAGATACCAAGTTTTGATATTACAACAAAGTGGGAACTGTACGAAGGTTATATTAAAGAGAATAATTTACCAATATCAATATTCAAACTAAGCCCTAAGACAGATATGGGTTTAAATGGGTATTTTTAATTATTATAGTATATAGAATGAAAAAGTTAAGGTCATTAAAATTCCCTTACATACTTCAATTCAAAGATAGTGCAGAAATTGAAACAGATCTCTATATGGCAACTGAAGAAGTAGATTCATTAGCTACCTGGATTGAATACAATAAATTTATGGATATGTATAGTTATTCATTCTCTATAACAACAGAATACCGTTAGATTCAATAAAAATGTGGGGATTATACTGTATAATTAGATCATTAGACTTTCTACATTCTGAGTGCAGTATTGTCCATGGAAATCTATCCCTTGAATCAGTTTACGTTAATAAAGGATATGTGTGGAAATTAGGGGGATTTGACTTAGCTTTTACTAGAGACAATATACCAAATGAATATATGTATATATATTATTTAATTTATTTATATAATAGTAAAAATAATGATATAACCCCCCGAAAATACCAATCACCCGAAAGACTAAACAACCAATTAGATTCAATCAGATTTGATTCTGAAAAAATAGATGTTTATAGTTTAGCAATGTATATTATTATTATACTATATATATAGTTTTATTGATGATATATATCCACATGGAACTCCAAAAGAGCTTCAAATAATTTGTAAAAAGTCACTATTAGATGATCCCAAATCAAAGACCATCAATAAGATCATTTTTAGAATGTAATTACTTTAAAAATACAATTATCGAGTATATATATTTATATTATTATTATTATTATTATTATAGTGATTTGTTATTTGTTGAAAACTGTCATCTTAAAATCAGAAGAAGAAAAAATCAATGGCTTTTTCACTGTTAGGAGATCATATATCATCTTATCCCAAGGAATTATGTGTGAATGTTATATATCCACAATTATTAGACTGTTTAAGTAGAGAGAATGGTAAAGTAGCTCCTCATATCTTGTCATCAGTATTACAGATTGCTTCATATATTGAGAAAGATAAAGAGAATCAGATGAATAAGATAATGCCTCATTTGGTAAGGTTGTTTCAATCTACTGATAGATCTACTAGATTATTTTTATTAAACGTATATATTATTATATTCATATAATAATAATTTATTTATTTATTTATTTATTAGAAAATGTCATCTTATATCAATTTCATTGATGAAAAAGTATTGAATCAATCAATATTTACTTCAATATTAAATGGATTTACAGATTCATTCGCACTAATGAGAGAAGCTACAGTCAAATCAATGGTTATAATTGTACCAAAGTTAAACGCCTATAATAAGAATACAAGAATGTTAAAATACTTAGAAGCACTACAAAGAGATCCAGAACCAGTAATTAGAACAAATACAGTCATTTGCATTTGTAAAATATTACCGTTTTTGGATGAAAGAGGTCAAAAAGAAGTATTTATATTTATTATTATTATTTATTGTTTGTTGTTTAGATTGCTATTCCACTAATATCCAATGGATTTAAAGATCCAAGCTCAAAGGCAAAATTTCATCTACTGAAAGCATTATATTCTATAATGGAAAGATTTCCACCTGAGTTAATATGTTCAGCAATTATTCCAAATGTTTCTCATATTATGTTGGATAAATCGAAAGATGTGAGAGATAGAGCTCATGATATTATTATTAAAGCAACTGAGTTAGTTAAAGTATAATATATTATTATTATTTTTATATAGGCAAAATCTGATACAATGGAAGACAATCCATCAGAACCAGTTGTACAACCATCACAGCCACAACAACAACGACAAGCTCGACCAAATCCAATGCCAAATCCAATGCCAAATCCAATGCCAAATCCAATGCCAAATCCAATGCCAAATCCAAACCCTCAACCTAATCCAATACCAAGATCAAACCCTATCTCGAACTCTTTACCAAACCTTCACCCAAATCAACCACAACCAAACCAACAATCTCAAACTACACCTTCTTCTTCTTCTTCTACAGGATATGGTTTTTCATGGGGAGGATTATTATCAAATACATTAAGTAAAGTTGTGACTAGTGTTACTGGAATAGAAGTATATATATAACATTATATATTATAATAATTATATAGGAACTTGTTTCAATGGAAGATGATAAGAATAAAGAAGAAAAAGAACCAGAAAAGAAAGAATCAATTCATTCAAAACCAACCAGAGAAAAGAGAACAATACAACCAAAGAAACTAAAAGCATCAAAGATAATACCAAAAACCACTACAACTACAACATATGAAGACAATTATAATAATGAAGAAGATGAAGATGAATGGGAAGATGCATCATCTCAAAATCAATCAAAACAGAATATTAAAGTTAAAGAAGAAAATCCTGAAGATATGTGGGAAGAAATATCATCTCAAAATCAAGAAAAAGAAAAAGAAAAAGAAGTAAAAACATTCATTCCTTCAATAAAGAGTTTAAAGAGTATTGTCACTTCTACTACAAAAACTCCATCTCCTCCTCCATCTACAATTGTATATATTATTATTATTATTATTATTATTATAGAATAAGAGTGACAATAAGCAACAACTACAACAAGAACCAATTTCACTATCAAAGATTCTTCCATCATTCAATTTACAAAGATACAAAACACAATTATCGCAACTTGATACTACAAAATCAGAAGAAAATGAAACTTTCAAATCAGCTCCAACAACCACAAAACATTCACCATTAAATACACACAAATCATTGGAAGAAAATAAACTAAAAGTAGAAAACAAAGAAGAAGAAAATGAAGAAAATGGTTGGGATGTTGATGATACATTAGATATAGACAAATCCAAAACAGAAAATGAAACTCCTAATGTATCTGCCATAGAGACTGAAGGTAATAGTAGTGGTTGGAATGTAGAAGACACTTTAGATTTAGATTTATCAACTTCAGAAACAACCAATTCACAAAAATTACCAAATATCAAATCAGCACCTCCTATTAATGAACCACCACCTCCACCACCAATACCGACTTCTTCAAGTACAATTAATCCAACTTCTTCTCCACTATCATTACCATTATCATCTTCTAATAGTTATCATAGTCAAAGAGTGTTTAATCCATCAATGTCTCCACCTATTATGAATACTCCCAGTTCAATCTCTGATGTATCGAAGGAGGATATAAAGGAAGTTGAAGATATGGAGAATGAAGAGGAAGATAATGGCTGGAATATGAATGATGATCTGGATTTATCAACTCCAAAAAATGAAGAAACTAGAGAAGAACAGCCACCACCACCACCACAACAACAACAACCAAAAGTAGAAGAACCAGTGAAAGATGAAATGAAAGTAGAAGAAGGAGATGGTTGGAATGTAGAAAATAACATAGAAATACCAACAGTAGAACAACAACAGCAGCAACTGCAACCAATAGAAGAAACATTGAAAGATGAAATGAAAGTAGAAGATGAACCAGTAATGGAAGAAACAACAGAAGAAGAAAAAGGAGAAGTAAAAGAGGAAGGAATGAAAGAGGAAGAGGAAGTGAAAGTAGAGAAGAAGTAAATGACCAAAAGAAGAAAATCACAACCACAACAACAGCCAGTAGAAGAAGGAGGTGGATGGGAATTAGAAGATGATATAGAAATACCAACAGAAGATGAAGTAAAAGAAGATCAGAAATGAAGAAAAAGCAAAAGAACAACAACAAAAAGAAAAACATGAAAGATGAGAAAAGAAAAAGAGATGAAATTAGAAGATGATATAGAAATACCAACAGAAGAAGAAGTAAAAGAAGAAAATCAAAAAGCAGAAGAAGTAAATGAAGAACAACAACCAGTAGAAGAAACATTGAAAGATGAAATGAAAGTAGAAGATGAACCAGTAATGGAAGAAACAACAGAAGAAGAAAAAGGAGAAGTAAAAGAGGAAGGAATGAAAGAGGAAGAGGAAGTGAAAGTAGATGAAGAAGTAGCAAATGAGCCAGTAAATGAAGTAAATGAAAAACCAAAAGAAGAAGAATCACAACAACAGCCAGTAGAAGAAGGAGGTGGATGGGAATTAGAAGATGATATAGAAATACCTGATAATGAAATTAAAAAAGAAGAGAAAATAGAAAAAGACAATAAGAAACATAATGACACAGATTTAGATTGGGATGATAGTGATTATGATTCAAAAGACAATAACAAAGAGAAAGTAAAGAATTTTGAAGATGATGAAGGTTGGGATGATTGGGAGTAATTGTTTTTCCTTTTTTATTTTAATACACTATATTTTAATAACATTTGTTATATAATAAGAAAAGAATAATTCTAATTGTATTATATTATAGTAATTTCTTGATAATTCTTTCTTTTCTTCTTCTAAAATTCCATTTTATTATTTTGTTATAAATAGTTGTATTTTCTCATCATCTTTTTGTTCAATTTTATGCTGTTATGAATAATATATTACTCTTTTTGATATGTTTTACATACAAACACAAATAAATAATTAAATCAGTTGACTATTTTTCTGTTTCTCTTTTAATTTAATTAAACTATTCAACAATTGACCAACTTGAATCTTAAAATGTTCAATTTGATTATTCTTCTGTTGTAACAGTGTCTCATATTCCATTACTTTCCTCTGAATCTCAGATTCGAATTTCATATTCAGTGTTTGAGATAATGTTTGAATTTCAATTTCTTTTTCTCTATGTCTGGTTTGTAGTTTTTCTACTTCTTCAGATAATTCTAATAATTTCTTATTCTCAGCTTTTTGAGGATATCTTATTTCATTCTTTAAATCTACAATATTATAATATAATATATATTTATACTAACTAACTCACACTCTAATTGACCACACTTCTGTTGATATCTACACAATTCATTCGATTTCACTTCTAATGCATTTTTCAATGTATTTATAGTTTGATTATCATTTTCATTTGTTTTATTTACTTGTAAACAACTCAATAAATCATTTAATTGATTAATTCTCTTTTCATATCCATCTTTGATTATTGTCATATTTGATTCATAATAATTCTTTAATGTTTCTAACATCTTTGTGTTTTCTTCAATATGTGAAGTCTGTGATGGTATTTCTGGTTGTTGAATGATAATTTGTGGGGTTTGTGGCTGGATTGGTACTGTTGAACGAATATCAATTGTATTTAATTGACTTAATATCAATTTGTGTTTGTAAATATCATTATTTGGTTTTTCATTATAACTATCTTGAACTATTGTTGTAGTTGTTGGACTATTTCTCTTTTCATTATTATTATCACCAGTAATTATTGCTGTAGCTGTTTGTTCTTGATTTTGTGATGGTGGGGTGGATGGATTTGATTGGTTGTTCAATTTCAATTTTCTCGATCTTTCCATTTCATCATTACATTGCCTTGATTTTTGATTCAATTTATATTTCTCAAAATCTAATCGAAGATTCTGTAATGATAATTCTTTCATATTTAACTGTGAATTCAATTCGTTGATTCTTTTTCTGTATTTGTCTAATTCTTCATCTAATTCAGAATTATGGACAGCTTCTAGTAAATCAGGAATTGAATTGGGATTTCTCTGTTTTCTACTTTCTTTTAACTTTTTATTCTGTTGTTTTAAGTATTCTATTTCTGCTTTTAGTTTTTGAACTATTAATTGAATAGAAATAAATATAAATGTTATATATATATACCATAATTTGTATTAGTTTCTTCATACAACTGTTTTTGTTCAATTGCTTTCTGTATTTTTTGATTTTGTTCTTGAACTCTAACAATAATAATATTATATAAATATATATACTCTGCATAATGTGTATAAATATTGCTTATTTGCTCTTCATATTCTTGAACTTTTTGGTTGACGAAAAACTGTGATTTCTTCATTTCATTATCTACTTTTTCTTTCTCTAATAATATCTTGTTATTTTCATCTTTAAGTTTCTTTATCGTGTCATTTAAATCATTTATTTCTTTTCTAATAAATAATATATATATATATATATATATATATTATATATATACTTTAGGGTATTTATACTATCAATATAACTTATATTCTTATTCTGATATTCAAATACTTTCTGTTGTAAATCTGCATCAACAGGCATTATTTTATTCTCCATTTTCATTATTTTGATATTCATTTCATCTTTCAACTGACTATTCTTCTTTGTTAAATCATTAATCATTTTGTGAAGATCTTTATTTTGTTCATATAATTTCTCATTTTCTTCTTTATATTTATTATAAACCAAATCTATTTGTTGATTTTGATCATCTAAATCTTTTCTGATTAACTCTAATTCTTCTTTCGTTATAAATGGAGAATCAGATATATAGTCATTCATTGTTTTAGTTTTGTTTTCTATTTCATTGGATTGTTTTGCTTCATTATATCTTCGCTTTAAACACTCTTCTAAATGCTATTGATACAATAAATTATAATATGATATATATATAATATATATATATACTTCAGAGAGTGGTTTAACTGCTGTTATTTTATCATTAATTTCTTGTTGAATCTTTCCTATCAATGGTTGTCTCAATTCATCAATTTCACTTTCATATTTCTTTTTCATTTCATTCTGTTGAACTTGTTGTCTTTCTAACATTAAATCCCTATTTCTTATTTCATCTTCCAATTGTAACTTTGTTCTTAGCCACGAGATTCTATCTCTTTCATATGCTTCTAATTGCGATTGAAACTCTTCTCTCTCTCTTGCATACTGTTTTCTTTCATCATTTAATTCATTTACTAATTCCTTTCTAGCTGTTAAATGATTCTTTTCTATTTCTTTTGGAAATGGCAGTGCTTTGGGTGGTGGTGGTTCTTTTACTGTCACATGGATTGGAGCTGTACCTGGAACTAAATTATCATTAATTAATCTACTTAAACTCTTCAATATCTGATCATCTGATGATACTGGAGGTAATGTTAGTGTTTGAGAATACATCGGATATACATTCTGTTGCGGAGGTTCATCATATGGTAATGATGGATATAATTGTTGTTGTTGTTGTATATTTGAATATTTCCATGTTTGTTGTTGTTGTTGTTGTTGTAAATAAGATGATTGTGGTGGTTGTGGTGTAAAAGGTGGTGGAGGTGGAGGGATTTGTTGCTGTTGTTGTAATTGTTGTTGATATGTATTATTAATAGGAACAGAGGAAGATAAAGCTTTAGTAGATGCAGTTTCATAAACAGTTGGAAGATGGTGAATATTATTTGAATCTAAATTCAATGTAGAGAAATTATTATTATTATTATTATTATTGCTGTTATTTTGCGGTTGAAGAGACATTGCTGGATTGTAAGGTTGAGGTGAAAATGAATCATTAAAATAATTATTTTCAACATTTGAAGTTGTTGTTGGAGATGGAATAAGTTTTGGAGATAATGTTACTACAGGAGGTGGAGTTGTTGGATCTAATTTTAATACAGTATGAGGGTATGTTTCTGCATTATAATAATGATCAGTTGGTGTAGTTGATATGATAGTTGATGTTGGTTTTGTGGGTGTTGTTTCTACTTTAATTACTTCTACTTCTTCTTCTTCCTGTTGTTGTTGTTTTGGTGAGTTCATATCTTCAAATGAATCTTTAATAGAGATACTTGGTGAATTTGATACCTTCTGCTCATTATCTGATGATTTTGATTGTCGCTGAGGAGGTGGTTCTTCGAAATCATAATCCTCAAAATCATCTTCATTATTGTTATCACTACATTAATAATAAACGTATATAATATATACTTTACTTTTGATTCACTATAATTGTTACTACTATGAACACTCTCATTAAAAGAATCATTTTTTAGTGAAGATTTATTCGTTTCAATTATGGCTTGTCTTGGTTTGATATTTTCAAAATCATTTACTGGGACATCTGGTTCATTATCATTGAAATCATCATCATCAAAGTGATTACTATCGTCATTCTCATCTTTTTTTTCTTCTATTACTTTCTTAGTTGCTAATTCATTGATATATTCTTCCTAAAAAGCATATAACAGATTTTATACATCTTGATATTGTTTAAGCATTGCTGATATAGATAAACTCTCATTCATTGTACTGTTATTACCAAATTGCGATTGAGATAAATCATGAGATTCTTGTGGTTGTTGTTGAAGTATATCTTTTGGAGGAGGTGGAGTAGGTGGTGGTGTTTCAATTTTATCAGCAATAGTTGGTAATGGTTGTGATTTTTTCACTATTACATATAAATATACATTTCAATTATACTTTCTTCTCTCTTAGTTGCTAATTCTTCTATTTTACTATAATACAATATAATATACCAAGTTTCTTATTAGCAATCACTCCAACTTTAAAATCATCAGAGTTTATTCCTAAGGAATCACTCTCTTCCTCTTCAGCGAAGTCATCCGTTTTATTAGACATTTTCAATGCATCTTTACTTGAATCTAATGATTCTTGATATTGCCTATTATTATTATTCATTTTTGTAGTAATTTCTGTTTATTTTTTGTTCTAGAAGGATCTTCAGAATCTTCATAATTTGTATCGTCAAAGGCATCATCGTAATTGTTACGTATACTACTGCTTCCACCAAAGGAACCTGCTCCAATGTTGTTTTTGGATGAATCTGTAGCTGAATAGTCATAACTATCTGCTGTTGGTGAAAAAGGTGATGTACTTGATTTTTTAGTGAAGGTTGATTTGAATGTATTAGTGTTTGGAGGTATATCGATTGGATTCTAAATAAATTATATAAACTTCATACTTCTTCTGCAGCTTGTCTTTGTATTTCTGCTAATATTTCATCTATTGATTGTTTTGGTTTAGTTTTCAATTCTTCTGCAAACATGTCTATATCTCTTTCTCTATTTTGTTTTCTTTCATCTTTTTTTCTTCGATTCTACACCATTAAATAAATACTAATAATACTCTAGAAACACTAGGATCAAAATCACTCCCAAATCCATATCTAAAGAATAGAAATTGAGAAATACGGATCTGCTTCTGATGAATCTGTGCTACTTTCATAATAATTCCTTTTCTTCCTTGGATCTATTAATAATTATGTAAATAAATTTACTTGGCATGAGATTGAATTTTTAAAATATAGAAAAGCTTGACACAATCAAACACATTTTCTATTTTCAAAATAGAAATTAACCACAAAAAATCATTTAAATAATATTAATAAATTATGTGTATTTATATAAATTTATATACCAATTCATACTACAGTCTGTATGTAGCTGTCACAAGCTGCACCAGTATATCCTTTAAAACACTCACATTTTCCTGTTTCTGTATTACAATTACCATGATTACCGCAGACATATTGTTCAGGAAGAGATCCTTCAAAAAATGAGTCAACAAAACATTCACTTTGAATTTTAGCTTCATTCCATAATTTAACATCTAAATTATCAACCTCAATCACTATTTCATCCCATTCATTTATATAATCCACTTTAGCAGCTTTTAAAGGTTCAATTTGTCTAATTATCAATGTCAGCTCATTAACATACTCTCTGATCTTATCATCACCAGCTTCATACCCTGCTAAATTCCTATAAGCAATTTCATTGGATTTATAAGTTACACCATCATATGTAAATGTGAAATGATAATAAGAACAATCTAATCCTTCTACATAATTTTCATCATCCAAAGAATCCATATTATCTTTATCATATATAATAAAATAAACTTTCATTGCGGGTGGTTTAGTGGTTACTGCATCAATACCTATTGGACATTCTCTTTCACTACAATCAGAACCTTGAAAACCATAATCACATTTACAGGTATATACTTTATCTACTTCCCAACTAAAATAGGGATTATTGTCTTTAGATAGTTTGTATGATGATGATATACATTCTCCATGTCCTGAACAAATTGTATTATTGTTATTAGTTGGACATGTTCTTCGTTGACATGAAGAACCACCATAACCATCATAACAATTGCATTCACCTGTATTTCTGTCACAAGCACCTGAATTTGAACATTCTGCATAACTATGAACTCTTCCTCTGTTATCTGGAATTTCTGACAATCCAATAGCTGGAAACCATTCAGTTTTTACTATATCTTCTGATACTTTTCCATCGTGATTCAAATCGCCTAATATAGGATCAACAAAAGCAACATTAAATGGACAAGATCCTAAAAAATAGATTATTATTAATTTCATACTTTGTGAACAGTCAGCAGCACCCCAACCAGGATAACAAACACATTTATCTTTTTTTGTACATTCACCGTGCCCACTGCACATATTTTCGCAACATAATATCGATGTAATTGTTAAAATTAGAAACCAACAATACTTCATCTATATATTTAAAAAATATATTTTTGACCGTTTCAACATAAATATCAAATTCTATTTTGATTTTTTTGATTTAACTCAACAACACAATATATTAATACAATAATAACATCATAAACATTCAATTATTGATATTCTCAGGAGGTCTATTAGGATCATTAGGATTTTCGATAAAGAAAGTCACTAATTCATTCAACGGAGGTATTGCATTATACACACTAGTATTTGTAACATAATCACAAATCATATTTCTTGAAGGCAAATTTGAATCTTTCAAATAATTATCAACAGTTTCAATTTGAGGTAAATATCCTTCATTAGATAGTGTAGTATATATATCCATCATATCTGACCATTTTAAATTCTGAAGAGTAGCAGGATTAGAAAAATCAACATCTCTTAATTGTGGAATCTTTATAAAATCATAATTCTTTAAAGAATTAATTAATGACATATCAAATGGGAAATCAAGTGCAGCTCTCCAATTTATATTCTCTAAAAAGCTCAATTTCTGTCTAATTATGGATGATCCATTTTTTATACTTTGTCCTGCTGTTAATATCCCATTTTCTGTTAAAGATGATAAATAGTTAGTTAATAATGTCATTATATTCTGTACAATACATTTACCCATATATCCTGCAGTTAGACAGATAAAATCGAATATTGTTACATCATTTATCAATATTGTTGATAATGATAAGACTATTGTATTTTCTTTATTATCTGACATTGGTATGGATACATTCATCGATTCTAATGGAGTTTGCATGAAATTAGGGAGAATAACTGTTACTACAAGCGATTGAGGTTGTTTTGCTAATCTTATAACTGCAGTTACATTTGGTATTATTTTACCTATGATATTCACCATTTGCTTTGTATTCTATATCAAGCGTGACTTGAGAGAGCTCTATTTGAGTGAATTTACATAATGTTAATATAGATGGTAAAGAATCGATAGTAAGTTCATATTTAGAAGAAAATAATGTTTGTAAAAACATAGCGATTGTTTCTTGAGATATTGAAAGGTTTGATTTGTTATTTTCTTCGTTTATTTCAATTTTTATACAACCACCAGATATTCCAAAACCAAACAGTTTATTTGCTGTTAATATTGCACGAAGAGGACAAACATCAAACTGGAGTGAAGTTTTTGAATCTGCTTTCAAGCTTAAGAACTTTGGAATAGCTTTATTTAATTTCTTCTCTATCAAAATGTATGAATACAATAATTTATACTAATAAAACTACACACTGGTGATGAAATAACCTAAAACATTAAATACAATACTCTTACTTTTGAAATAATGAATGTTATTACGTTATAAGCGATTAGATATTTTATTACAGTCCATATAAAGCCAAACATCTTAATTTATGGAAAATGAGTATTAACCCATATAAAATTACATTAGTTTATTTAGATATACACTAGACTTTTTTATCTTTTTAATTTTTATAGACAGATTTATGGGGTATTTGCTTTGCTCACAGTATTATTAAATAGCAAAAAACTTACTTAATCAAAATCTCAATCAAATCATTAACTACAATTTTTAACAAATTAACTACTTTCATTTTAATAAGAAAGCAGTTGGATTATATGAAGATAGTCTTCAGTGATGTTGAATATGTTTGTATAATCTACACCCCAAGGTTGCTGTGAGATATTGTCTTTCCACTGTGATTTGTCTTTTTTGACAAATATCCAGTGCTTAAAATAAACAAATGAAATATAAAAACATATTATATATATTTAATCAAATTTTACATTAGGATAAATTAAATGCAAAAATTTTATTCCAGCATCAGTAAAAGAAGTAAATTTCAAACTCGTTCTTCTCAATGTTGGCAAATCATCCAGTAACTGTTTCATTGAAGATAAAGAAACATCAGATATAGTCAAAACTACATAATAAATATAATATAATAATATACATTCAAAATTCAATTCTTTAATTGCTTTTAGTATAGTACATCTTTCACTAAAATACATCAAACCATCATCGCTTATGTTATTGTTATTACTAATATTAATTCTATGTACAAATTCTAAAGATGATAAATTATTAGCCACATATTTTATTCCTTCATTTGACATTTGCATATCTGATAAATCTACTATTAATTCCTCATTTTTATTGCTTATATCATTATCATCTATTATTTCTTGTTCATCTTCAGGTTTATGGATTAAATATTTCATATTTTCACTTAAATACTTCATTCCTTCATCTCCTATTCTATCCTTTATTAAAAGTATTTCTAATGATGGAATTAGATGAATATTATCAAATAATAGCTTTACATCACCTGCAACTAAACCAATATTTTTTATATTCAATATTTTTAAATTACGAAATATACTGAAATTATCAACAATAAATTTCACACCATTTGATCCAATATGTATATCATGAATATCGATTTTATTTTCATATAATCCATTCAATAAAAACGTATCAATCTTTGTTAATTCATTAAATGCATTTCGAATTTGTATATGTCGAATAAATCTGTCAGTTATATATTTAATCAGTGAATTCTTGGGATGTATCAATATTATATTTATTAAATAAATTAAATATTTGCTGGTAGTTTTGAATATGTTATAAGCTGCAATTATTTGATTTATATAAACTATTAAATAATATATATATATATATACATCGATTATTACATTTATTTATCATAGCGTATTGTTCACTTGTAATATACACATTATTCGCAAAACATAAAAACAAATTATCAAATACAAATTTATTTGGATTATTCAATAGCTGTAATTGTAATTGTTGAATATCCTGTTTTGATATTTCAGCTTTTAATTCTATTCTTGCACTGAATGTCATTGTTTCTATTGTTTTCACTAATTCACTCATGCTTATTCTTTTTCTATAATCAATTTTTAAACATTTTCTAATTAATTTTACAAATATATCATCTCCTTTTAACTTTAGTTTTTCACAATTTATTATTGATTCTTTTATTTCTTTATAGGATTGTCCTTCAAATATGTTTTTTTCATATAATAAATAATATATTATACATCCTACACTCCATATATCACTATAATGGTTAATCTCTTTTTGGAATAATTGTTCTGGAGTTAAATAGTTATAATAACTTAGTGGTAAAAGTGTAATATCTCTAATTGAGTTTATACAGTAATCTGATAATTTTAATACACCATCTTTGTCAAATAATATGTTTGAAGGCTTGAGATTTCCATGAATTACATTAAGTGATCTTAACATAGTAAGACCATTACATAACTTTAGTAATATTTTAGCAAATGTTAGTTTTAGTGGTGAATGCAATAGAGTCACTAAGGATTCAAACATTAATGGCTGTTCTATTGTGATATAAGAAAATCGTTCATCTTTTATTTCCATTGCTAATACATTAGGCAAACACATTAAATTCACTGATAATATGATTTCTTCGAATCTAGCTAAATCATAACGAGAAGCGCCTTCTGTCACTATCGGTTTGGCTAATGATTTGATTCCGGTAAATGCTGGTTCTGGAATCAATTCATCTGGCATATTTCTCACTGCAGGAGACTAAAGTGATAAAGTGACTTATATACATCCAATTTCTCTTCATCATGCATGCTAAGATTCACTGATAAATGAGGCCTCATTCAAACAATGATTAATTCTTTAGAAAGAGAGATGAGAATATGATTTTTTGAATTTTGTGTAACTGCTACAAACATCAAGCTTGAAAATCTAAAATGAAATTAATTTAAAAACTATCTATTTACTTGTATTATACACATATCTTAATATTTCAATACCCTTTCTTTTTTAGAAAGTAAATTATCAACGAATTTGGTATAAATAATTCGACAATATGATTAACATTCTTTGTAATATCTATTTTCTCACCATTATAGTAATATTCATCTTTATCAGATAGTTTACAATATGAAATTTTATATTTTCTTTTGAAGTAAGAATAGAAACCATCTTCATTTCCAAAGAATTTTGATATTACTTTTCTTTCATTTAATACTTCTTTTATCATGTTATATGTAATGATTTGGAATGAACTATATCCAGTATAATCACATTTTTCTTTAATTAATTTATACAACTCAAATGGACTAAAATAAACATGTGAATCTATTCTAATGAAGTATTTGAATGGGTTGAAATTCTTCATCAAATAATTAAACAACAAAAATGATTTTAGTATATTATATTTGTATTTAGGATGATGGCTAAATACTATTATATCATTATACTCTTCTGATTCTCTTTTTAAATACTCCAATGGATAAGTATAACCATATTTCACTTGAGTTCCACTCACAAAATAATACATCATAGAATAATTTCCTATTCTGTTTTTCATTTCTTTCATTATTGATCTTATCACTATGCGAGTAGTTAAATGATGCGGTAAACAATATATTGCAAATATTATATCAACGTTTGTATTATTAATAACAGGTGATATTTGTAATGTCCTTTTACTGTTCAATATACTTTCAGTATCATTGTATTTTGGATCATAATGAAGTGTATGTTCATATTCATCTTGATCTAGCTCAATCTTTAAATTAGTTAATTTATTATCCATTATATTAGTTGTTTCAGATATTTGGGTATTTAAATACTTTATTGTATTATTCATCATTTCTTCAAAACTCGAAGAATTTCTTTTCTCAATAAAAATATATTTATCTTTTTCATTATTAAATGATATTTTATTTGAATAGAATGCATTTTCACTAAAAGTACTATTATTTGTTAATACTAAGCAATCTGCTAATCCTAATAGTTTCATTTCTATTATACATCTTAATTCTTCATTCAGATTAACTTGTTCTCCACTATGACTTGCGAATTTATTAGAATAACTAATTATTTTGTAATTCGTATTATTCATCGCTCTTTTTATTCTTTCTTTTAATATTGTATTATCACTACAAATAAACCATATCACATTTTTATGATTATTTGAATATTTTAAACCATATTTTATAAAGTCATTTTCTTGTCCTCTTACTATAAATTTCTCTGTTTCAATAAAATCACCATAACCAGTTCTTAAATGTAGACCTATCACATATTTATTATGAAAATTAGTTTTATAGTAGTTGTTTAATCTATCTTCATATTTAGGTTGTAAAATCAAGATTCTGTTTAGGATAAAATGACATATTTGAGATGTTATTTCTTTCGTAGTTCCTAAATGATGAATTAAACCTAAAGATAGTAGATATTGATTGTTATTAAGTGATGTAATGATTTTATCAACCAAACAGTAGTATGTTGCAAATCTTATTTTACTGATATTCTGATTCATTATTACATCAATCCTTTCTTTTGCCTTTTCAGTGAATATAGCAATCATTGGTACTGTAGATGCATCATAGTCTATTAGTTACATTATTATTACATTTCTATATACTATCTAGAAAGTATTTATTGAACGGTAAGTTAAACATTTGAGGAAATAGATTCCATTTTATCACTATGTATAATAAAATAAAATTTAATTATAAGTACTATAGAATAACTTCCATTTAACTAATGCAATTGTTAGCGCAGATACAATGGAAACAATCCTATTATTCAGACCTCCTAGCAATATTGGAGAACATATAATAGTTGGAATATTAGACTCCTTCATTGAGTGATTATTGTGAAAATATTCATACTTTTCTAGCAAATTATCGATATTAGTTATTTTTGAATAGAATATAATACCAACAAATTCAGATATTATAGTTATTGCTATTAACAACAATAATAAATTTTTTTTTATCATTTTGTAACGAATAAAAAATTAAAAATGAAAAAAACTTAATTAGACAAAAGATCAGAATATTTCGCATGGTAAGATTCTATTATATCAACAGATGAATGAGCAGAATAATTCAACTATAAATACAATAACAACAAATCAAATATACTGGTTCTAACAATATACAACTGTAAAAATCACATCTAAACGCATATTTCATATACACTTGTTCCATTGATTTTAGCACTGATAATATATAACATATTTGGTAATCATGACCAAATAACGCACCATAACAGAAGTAGATCACTATATCTTGTAAATCTAAATATCCTATGAAGTTATGTATAAGCCATGGTAATATTAAATTCACAAGTGAAATATTGGCAACTTTAAATACATTATATAATTGAGGTAATTCCAATGATAAAATTCTATTATAATTTAAAAAAAGAATAGCATAAATGTATATAAATACTTTTCAATTAAAGTACAACTTCTCATTAGTCTACGAATGTATGAATACTTATGAGATTTCTAATATGTATATAAATAAATAAATAATAATAATAACAATATACAAATATCTCATCAGAATGTGACCAAGTATAAGAGAAATATTCTTCAACAAAGTTTAACACTTTACTTAACAGAATATCATTGGCTTTTGGATTATTATCTAATAAACACAATAGTATAATATTAATAGTCCAATCAATTGTTAGTAGTGGTTCAATATCTGGTTTGAAGTAATGATAATAGTTACTGAATAATGAACAATAAATGGTTGAATTTATATCAAGATATTTACAGTAATTCTCCATTTTTCTCAACTATTTTATATTACAATATAATTTTATAAATGTATAGATTTATACACATTCTAATTCAATCGCTGATACATTATAAGCATTTGGTAAGACAATAGGAGAGGAACTTGAATTAGTGAATAGGGATTGCAATATATAACATAAATCGTCAATTGATATTGAATCTTGATGTAAATACACAATAAATCCATTTGCTAAATCATAATTTGATAATGTATCATATATTGAACTTACCAATTTACAATCATATATAAATTGTGGATTATAACTCTTCATTGGATCAATTACTGTCAGCTTATCATTAGTTATTTTCCAGTAAGGAGTATCTCTATTTACTTCATTTGAACCACCAATACTGTAGATAAATGATAATAAATCTAATAATCCTTTACTTTGTAAACTGATTGATTCATCTTGTAGACTATTTTATATAATAATAATAATTATATTTTATACTTTGCTAAATATGATTCAATACTATCTTTTAGATTATAATTAGTAGTGAAAAGTAAACATTGGAATGGATTTGTGAATATTATTCGATAAATGTATATCAACAGTGATTGAATATCATCATATAATGAATCAAACTAATATATAATAATAAAAATATTACAATACATTTGCTATTAATGATAAAAATTCAGATAAATCTCTATATTGAATTGGATTAATTCCTGGTGCAAAAAATGGACTATCAACTCTTTGATGTATATTATTCTGATAAAATATATAGGGTGAATGAGAGAATAATAATATCTAATAATTATTTATATAAACATATAATAATATATACAATTTGTATAGATGAATAAAACTCTGGATAATTCTCAATATTATACATTTTTAAAAGAATTGGAATGTCTATATCATATAATTATCATAAAGAAACAATATATACCATCTTTCTCACTTTCTCCTATTAGTTTCAATGTATGATGTAACAAATTAGATGAGAATAAAGTACTGGAAGCTGTAGGATTCATTAACATTTGATATAAATATAAAGTGATATTATAATTACATGTTAATTTCATATCAAAGTAATCTAATATACTTTCTTGAATGTCAGCATCAGATAGTAAAAAACAAGATAAGTTAGGATTAATAACTAACTTTGAGAAAACTTCAATAATTGCATCTTTCCAAGCAGTTACATCGCTTGTCAATGGTAGTGATGGTATTTGCTTGTATTGATTTCTCATTGCACGAATTAATGGTATTTGTAGTTGAGTTATGTAAATAGTATTTGATATATAATCAATACCAACTAAATGAATTAAATCGATTAGTGTTGATAAAGGCATTTCTGCTTCTTCATTATCTCCATCAGAACTACTATTTAAATAGAATTAGAATAATATTTGCATATATATATACTTATTATCATTATTAATTATAAACATAAAAGTGTTATTATCAGTAATATGACCTTCTAAAACTTCATTTAATGAATAATGTAATAATACATTATATTGTGTATAAGAATCAGTCAATAGTATTTTATATATAAATAACAGTAATTGTGGAGAATATGATTTATTCCATACTAATAACTTCAACCAATCATTTCCTTGACTTAATATTGGATTGAAGAAGTTTTTCACATCAATTCCTATATTGGATTTGTCGTGTATAAATATTGATAAATATAAGATAAATGCATTTAAGGTTAATTCTGAAAATGTTTCAATATGAAGTTTTTCTCTTTCAAATGTCTATATTAACAATAAAATAATATATTTATACGTTTTCTAATATGTCTTTATGTAAATTTAATAACTTTTCATTGGACAAACAAGATTGTGGATATATCAATGGTAAATATAACATCATAATCGAAACATCAATTATATTCTGATATATAATAAGAACAGTATCAGAAAAAGCAGAATTTTGTACATTTATTATTGTTCTTATTCTATTTTAAATATATATATATATATATATATATATAATATTATAATATACAAATCATTTGAATTCTTATCACCTTCAACAATAAACGAATTTGGTTGATGAATAGAATCATATTTCAATGAAACATTCGTTGGAACAGAAACTGGACAATAATTCGATAATTCAGAATATCTAATCAAGTAACAGATTATATGTAATGAGAATTCATATTTATATAAATGCATTTTACTCTTCGATAATATTCCATCATCTGTAGTAATTATTATATTATTATCAATCAAACCTTGAAAGTTGATATAATAATATAATAAAGTAGATAAAGCACCTAATTGTTTCATATAATGAACCATTTGCTTTCGAGGAATACATCTTCTTATCCATTCACATAACCATTCTCCTGTTGGTTCTAATAATGCAATAATATCGAAGGGTGTATATAATTCATTATCATTTTCATAGACTTGAATTAGTGACAATATTCCTAAGATTATTTGATCGATTATTTCATCTTTGATGTAATTCCATTGTGTTGAGAGTGTATTCAGCATTGGAAGAAGAATATTTATTGAACGAATTACTATTGATAATAATTGATTAGACTATAACAACAAAATATAAAAATACAAAATTATACTGTATTTGTGATGTCTTTTATGTAGATTGGATTATTTTTGAATTGATTGATAATGAAATTAACGTAAGCCAATAATACTTGACCTGATGCACCTGGATTTGTGTCAATAACTTCAAAAAATAGTCGTTTTATACAAATTTTAGCTTCTTCTGTAATTCTATTGGATGTTTTATTACTCCAAAATTGTGTTAAGATAAATTCTATTAAAATATCCCAATTTTCATCACATGTTAAATCTGATGGACTCCATGTCTTTAAATCCTATAAAATATAAAATAATGAGAATAAATATATGAATAAATATACATTAAAACTCTTTAATATTGAATCTTCATCATCTGTTGTAAATCCATGAATGATTATATCTAAGTTAATTATATCATCGTTAAAACTAAATATATATGATTCCATATTAATATCTTCGTCATCTTCGTCATCTTCGTCATCATTATCTTCACCATTTTCTGTTGTGTTTTCTATTGGTAAATCACTTTCAATATTTGCCCATAAAGATGTCTAATATGGAATATATTTTATAGAATATACTGCATCTGCATCATCATATATTAGATCTCTGTTTATTTGGGTTATAGAGTATGATATTTGTGTCATTATTTTGTTTAGTAACTGTTGATACTTTTCACTTTTCAGAATCACTCCTATATCTGGTTGTGTTGAAGATGGATTACCATCAAAGTTCAACAAATCACGACTTACTATATTACGGATCTCATTTCCAAACACATTTTCAATTTCTTTTTTGACTATTTCAACTAATTTCAGCTTGTCTAATTTTGGATTATCACATAATGCATCACATATTATGTCTTTCAGTTTATATGTCAGTTCTGTCACAGTTGTAGTAGAATAACCAACATCATCGATTTTCTAATTTTATTAACATGAAAAATGCATTGTATACGTGTTTGGTAGATACTAAAAGTTCTTTAACTGCTTGGTTCATCCAGCAAATAAAAAAACTACTTTTAAAAACGAATAATAAAACGGTTATTTTTTCATTATTATCAAAACTCATCAAATATTAAACAAAATGAATTAGTTTAACTATAACATATAAATCCAAATTATAAAAATACATCAAAATTCTCTATTTTCTCCAATTATTCAATTGAACTTTACATTTCTCAATATCATTTTTAATCACCTTATATTTAGCGTAATCCTTCTGTACATCCTTTATATCGGAAGGATACTTTACAGCTCTTCCATGCGTCTTCAAAAAATCCTTTTCAAAAGTCTTTAACTTCTTTGAAATAGCTTTTCTTTCATTTTCTAAAATCCAATATTTAACCATTGTGTAATTTTCATACAACTTCGAAATTGGCTTCTTTTCACAAACAGTTGATTCTCTATGATAAATTCCATAAAAAATAGCATTAAATTTCTGTATTTCCTGCTTTAAACTCCTTCTAATATTCTTCAATTGTATTGGATCTAATTCTTTCAATTCTTCTTCAGTATATAATGGAATATCACAATTCTCAATGTCAAATTTATATGTTGATTTATTCACAGTTACTGCTGTCGTTGCTGTTGTTTGTGGTGAAGTTGGAGATAATGGTGAAGGTGAATCTGGTGTTAATATATTCTCTTTACAACTTGAAGAACTTCTTCTATCTCTACTTTTATTCTTACTTCCAAATCTCATTCTTAGATTTTTTCTAACTAAATAAGCTCGATAGGCTGATTGGATTTCTATTGCAGCATTCTCTATAAATATTATAAATTATAATATATTTATATTTATATACGTTGTACAGATACTTTCAATGAATGATATTGATAATACATATCTTGAATTGGTTGTCTATCATTTCCCTATTATATTATAATAATAATTATTATTATACTTTCGGTTTGCTTCCATATTCATCTTCATAAATGCTTTCAAAACTATTAATTTGTTGTTTTAATTTATGAACATAAGTTATCATATCTCTTCGTTGACTTACTTTCCTTCTAGCAAAAGCAGTTTTCAGATAGGAAGAATTGGGTGAAACGACATTACCATTATTCATATTTTTACAAAGTATTGATTTAATTACACTTGATATTAAGAGTTCTACTGTTTGTGGTGTTTCTATTTTGATTGGTGTCTATTTAAAATGATAAAATAATAATAATAAAATATATACTTCAAAGAAATAATAATAATTTGAGATTAAATAATTCAATAAATCAACAATATCACTGATTGCATTGGAATGTTTTATACATAAAAATGCTGCTGATCTTGGCTTACATAATATAGGAGCGAATAGAATAAGCAATGCTGGTAAATCTAAGCCATTCTTGTCTTGATATCGAGATAATGTTTTTATTAGTAATAAAGTGAGTTTCAAATATTCAAAAGCTCTAGGTGTCATGTTGGATAGTAGATATGGAACAATATAATCATAACTCATTTCTAATTGAGTAAAAATATGGAATTTTATACTGGAATGATCTGAAAAATATTCAAAATCAATCAAAGATCCTGGTAAATCTTTCAATATTTGAAGTAACACAGCAGATGCCAATGGAGGAGTTAAAACGTCATTTTGATTGTCTAATATATATCAATAAGTTAGAGATATACCTGATTTATATGATGTAAATAATTCTATTAACAAAAACCGTATTCTGATCTTCAATAAATAATCCGGAATATGTAGCATCTAATGGAAATGAATTTATGGATATACTCTCAAGTAAATACTGAATGCAATCAACAAATAGCTGATTGATCATCTGTACAAGTAATAGTTTAAAATCAAAATTTGGGCTTGATAATATGTCAAACCTTTCAATTCGTTTTTTATAAATTCTAACACAACAAATGCAATAGTAGTAACAGTATTAAGTATTTATTGTTAGTTTTTACTATTACTATAATTATTAATTCTAAACTTATCCATAGCACTAGTTAATTTAGTATTTTTACTTATTTTACAGACTAAAATTACTTTTAATAGATTTACTTGATAATTGCAAATCAGGTTGTATATATTCCAAGTCTTTTTTAATTTCTTTATACTTTTCATAATCATCTTTAATCGGCTCAATATCATTCTTAGATTGAATAACTCTATTATGTTGCTTTACAAAATCCTTTTCAAACTCATTAATCTTCTTTTTCAACTGTCTCTTCTCCTCTAACAGTCTATCTCTTTTCTTTTTTAAGATATTTAATACATCTGTTAGAGTTTTATTGTATTGATATAATAACACTGCTTCTTCTTTCTCTTGGTCAGTTACAGGCCTGTGGTACTTCAATACATAATACTGTTCAAAATATCTTAATATCTTCTTTATATGTTGTTTTAAATTCTTTAAATCAGGTAAATTAAACTGTAACAATTCTGATTTTTCATATCTTTGAATATTCTCAGTGATAAACTTTGGAAGATTATTACGAGTGTAATATCCTCGCCAAATGGATGATATTTGTGTAGCTGAATAGTGTAATAACACTGATTTCAATGTACGATATTGTCTATCTAAATCTTTGATTGGTTCTCTGTCATTTTTCTATTACAAAAACAAATTAAAATATAAAAATTATATATATATACTGTTGGAATTGTGCCCTAATTCTTTAACATATATTTTCTCAAATTGTTTCCTTTGCTTCTTAAGTCTATATACATCAGAAAGTATCTGCTTTCTTTCATCAGCTGACATTTTCTTATAAGCAAAACTAGTTTGAAGAAAACAGGTGTAAGGTGAAAAATATATATTACAATTTGAATTAAATTCAACTTTTAGTGTATCTGTTAATACTGATTCAAATGAAGGGATCTGACTGTTGGGTATTGGTCGCTAAATAATAAATAATAAATAGAAAATAAAAGCATAAATAAATACATCAAAAAGAGTGTTATAATCATGTAGATAATATCTCAATAATTTGACTATTGCAGGAAGAGTGTAATTGTGTTGTATTGATAAATATTGACCTTGTTTTGGTTTACAGAGTACAGGAGCAAATTTGGTTAGGAGAATATCTTCACTTACTCCATTTTCTGAGGATTTTGATAGGAATTTCTTGAATAAGGAGAGTATAGGATTTTAAATAGATGAAAGATCTATTAATTAAATAGAAGAGATTTAAAATACTTAGGAGTCATGTTGTGTAAGAGATCTAATGCCACTATTTGTGTTTGTACTCCTATACAGCTCAGATATATTACAAATACCATTTCTTGAGGTTAAAAATTCGTAGTTAATTATTGAGGATGTTAAATTACGTAGAAAATACAGAAGTAGTTCAGATGCTTCATAAGGATCTGACAAATCTATTTGCTGGTTGACATGATCTATAAGTTATTAGATAGAATATACTGTAGTCATATTTTCTATATAATTCTCTAATTTTGTTCATGTCGCATTTCCGTTGAAATATATCTGACGCTTGCAGACCTAATGTAGAGTCAAGCAAGAAATACCATATTTTAGCAAGCAATTCATGCATGCTATGAAGAGATTATTCATCATCTTTTTAAATTAATCAAGTCAAGCTATTTTGTACACAACTGTTAATAGACATTTAGTATGAAATGAACTATTTATATATTCAACATATTATGAGACATAGCGAAAATAGCATAATAAATGTTTTGGATTTTTTACATGCTCAAATTACAAAAATTAAAAACATTAAAAACAAAAAGTTGATTAAAATTCATCATTAACATGATTTCGGCAATAATATAATCCAATATCTTAATTTAACGAAGTAAAACAATTACACCATTCCACAAATTGCATATAAAACGTCTTGTTCAACTTATCTTGAGTAGTATTAGTAAATAACTGTATAAACGATTGAATTAAATCATTTGATAAGTTAATTGAAGGAAAATACACCTGTTGTAAATACATTACATAATGATTTCCAAACAAGCTAATAAAACCAGAAAGTGACTTTGCTATCTGTTTTATTATCAAATAATCATTACCATTCACATTCTTATTAATAACATGAGATTTTATAAAAATAAAATAAGTTGAAGTGATTTGAGAATAAATAAATTCTTGAAATTGTTTTTGTATTTCGATTGGAATTGTTGAATGTGGTGATATTGTTCCAGTTGATTTATCAACTTCAGTTATCACTAAGGGAGTGATGATTCTTATTAAGGAAAGACATAAACCTAAGACGGTGAAATCTGGTAATGAAAAACCCTATGAAATATAGACAAAATTATTAATTATTATACTGTTACAATTGATTGAATTATGAGTGGGAATAAAACCAAATTGTTTGATTGGATAATGAAATTTGGATAATATTCAATCAATAATTTAATGAGCTTATAATAATTGGTTTTTAATTCTAATTGAAAATCTATAAAACGATTAATAAACAAAACAATAAATATACTTGAATCTAAACTATCAGAAACATAATCAAACTGTGATATTTCGATTATTCTTTTCATCATATTTACATTCACAAAATCAGGTGGTAATAAAGCATTCTTATCTTTCTTCTTGTAGAGTGATATAACTTTAATAATCAATTGAAATACATCAGAAATGACTTGATAATCATTGATATTCAAGAATTGTGATATAATCTCTGGTAAAAATGACAATCTATTAGATAAATAATATTAAGTATATATATATATATACATTTCATTGAAGAATATATCAATATATTTATTCACAATATAAACATATTTCATATAAATAATGGCTGGAAATACCATCATATTAGGATTAATCATAACAATCCATTGATATGACAGTTTGAATGTTTCAATCAATGAATTTGTTAATATTAATGGAATATTGTTATTGTTATTCGAAAACCCTTTAAATATGTTTGAAATAATAGTCAAGGCATTAAATACAATAATACACTGAGGTGTATTTTCATTGTATTTCACATTTGTATTGGTATTAGTGGATAAGATTGATGAAACTGTTGTTATTACTGGTGTTATTACTAATTCATATAGTTTGACTAGGTTTGATTGATTAATACAATTTCCACTCAATAATATACCAATTACTTCATAATATTGAATGATATTATCTTCAATTGTATTGGTTGGAATGTAAAGTAACGACTATTTTACTATAATATATAAAATACATACAGATAATGTAGTAAAAATGATTTCTGAACATTTATCCAATTCACCTTTAGTATTTCTACAAAAAGAAATAAACAAATATGGTAATCTTGTTTGTAAATAATGATTCTTTGATTTAATACCATATTCATTCAGAAATGATTCTATTGCAACTTTATACATATCGTTATTCAATAAAACATTATAATACTTCACTAATATTTGATAACACATAAATCTTACTTCAAAATGAGTGAAGTTATTAATAATATTGATTATTTCATTGATTATACTATAAAATTCAATTGTGTTTTTATCTGTTTTACTATCTTCAGAATAATTGTATATTAAAGTTAAAAAAGCATCAACAATCTTCCAATCAGATGATTTGTCTAAAATAATATTCTATTTTCAATATAGCAATAACAACAAATATACTTTAAAATATAACAAACATTGAATAACTAAATGATAATACGTTTTATTGATTGATCTATATAAATCAATACTGTCATTTCTTAATTGGTCAATATCACTATCTATTCCTGTTTCAGAATCAAAGGAATAATCATCAGTATATTGAAGACAGAGTAATATACATTCAATATATTTCATCACAATTGTATTATCAATTGCAGAAATACAATATAATAAATAGTAAACAAGAGAATTAAAAAAACTATCAAATTTTGTATTTGTTTATAAAAAATAAGAAAAGATATTGATAAACCTTCAATAATAAACTTCTTTGTTTCAATTGAATTAGTCTTCTTCACAAATTCATTCATAAAATTCAATACTGGTAATGAATATTGATAAATTATTGATTTATTATTTTCGTTAATATTCACTTCATTTATCATATCAATTAAAACATTACACAAATCACTGACAAACTCACCTACACATTTATGAAACTCTTCATTATCATTATTAATATCAAATGATCGAATGATATTTAACACGTTCAATTCTGTCAATATAATCAATTTATCATCAACACTCATACCTTTACTAATAACTTCGTCTAAACAGAGAAGTGAATTACATTTCAACTCATTTCGTGATAAATAATTCATAAATAATGGTATAAACTATTAAATATATATATTTATAATTACATACTTTATCATTAAATATCAACAATTTATCAACCCATTCTATATATCCTCTTAATGATTCTAAAGTGCTATTACATAACTCAATATTGGTATTTTCATATGTAATTAACAAATTATAACTATTTTATATAATAATAATAATAATATATATATATATATATACAATGAATATATTATATCATTCACACATGTTTCTCTTATTGTATCTTTTATTATTCTCACTGTATTACATTCAATAAACTCATTTTGGGCATTGTGAAATATATCTTCGTCTAAATAATACATTAATCTTGTATAATAGTATTGGAAATATATGTTATTAGTTTGTTTTGACCATGTTAAGAAAGCATCAAATGGTGTTTTCCATATTGTTGGGAAAGTTAATTGAATTAGTTTAGTTAGAATAGATATTGTTTTTGTTGTTAGATATTGAGGATATGTTTGGATTGTATTCATACTATGAACAAAATATAAATGTTAGAACATACTTATTTTCAATCCAATTAAGATATTTCTGGATTATTTCCAAAATTTGTGAAGGATTTAGTTGAATGAAATATTTACTTTCAATAAATGACTATGATTATTATATATAACCGCATTATATATACATAAATGTATTTTAAAGAGAAGAACACTAGATTTACTTACAATATTAAAAAAAACTATGTATTATTACACTAAAAAGATATATTTGTAGATTTTGAAGTGATAATATCAAAAAATAAAGGTAAATAATCAGGTTTCTGTTGAACTTCATTGATTAGCTGAATAGCTTGGTTCTAAGAATTAGAATATTGTATTAAATACTAGACCATTCGGATTTGATGGGGTTGCATAACTTGCAATGTTGATAGCTTGCTCTAGTTGGTCAATATTTAGATTCATTCTATCAAGCCTTTTCAAACATCATTTTGTTAAGAAATGCAATTTCTGCCTAAACAGAGAATATTCCGAACAATTTCTGTTGTAAAACAACTAACCAAACCAATATGTCATTATAGACCCAATTTTATAAGACAATTTTCTACACTCACCTCATTCCGACATTTTTCTGATTCAGTCGATAATTCAAATAAAAATCAACTAAACAAAGGAAGTAATAATTTAATGATTATATTCTAGTAGAAACCACTTAACAATATTCCTGGTTCAAAACATTTCAAAGAAGCTTTTATTATTTTTTTCACATGTAAAGTTTGTAAAACTAGGTCAGTTCGTACTATTAGTAAAGAAGCATATAAAAATGGAGTTGTGTTGGTTAAATGTCCAAAGTGTGAAAATTTACATCTAATAGCTGATAATTTGGGTTATTTCGATGATAAAACTATAAATATATCTTTTTAGAAGAATATTATTGAATAGTTTCATTAATAAATTCAAGTTGAAACATTAGGAAAGGAATCTGGTCAGCCCATCCAAAGAATCGATGATAAACACGTCTATGAATTAACCAAAGAAGATTTAGAATTATTATTAAATCCAAATAAGAATGAAACAAATAAATAATAGTCATTTAGTTTTTTATTATTATACTTATTGTTTTTATGGGTTGAATTGTTTTAAAAACGACTTTTTATTCAAACAGTATTATTAATTATGATTTAAGCGATTTAAATGAAATAAATACCCTTTCTACAATTTTTCAAAGAGTTTCAAAATCTTCAAATCCCCTTTCAATTTGTTCATTTTATGCTCTAATATTATAATATGCAAAATGCAGTTTCATTTACAACAATCAAAAAAAACTATTGCTCATTATACTATTAACTAAATTATCTTCACCATAGAGATGTAGATAATGCACACAGTGAGCATTTTAATAATTTTTAGTCATTATATCTACTCTATGTGATGAGAATTTTCATTTGGCGGGAAATTAGATCAAGCTTAAGCTTGCATTTGAATCTGTAATTTGTCATTTTTGTTGTATTTATTATGTCACAACAACAAACTCAAAATGAAAACCCTCCACCACCACCTTCTTCCGATCAAACTGTAGAAAAACAAGAAACCAAAATGTATAATATACCACAACCCCTAGTGTCAGACATTCCAGGCGATGATATGCAAGTCTCTGACATGACACCTCGTAAAAAGTATTCTATACAATCAGTATAAACAAATAGGTATAGACGAGTAGGTCATCTTGCAGCAATTAATGACCATATAGTTAAACTGGAGGATAAACACTATAAGTGTAACTTCCCTGGTTGTTCCTATACTCCTCAGTTGAATGCTACAAGAGTTAGAAAACATATCTTAAAATGTCACCCAGACTCTGTACCTGCTGACATTCCAATCAATTATTATAGTCCTCCACCATCTCCTTTAGGTGATATGCTATCTCAACATGTAGCACAAATGCCACATCATATAATTCAAAAAGATCCAAAGTATTTCTTTCTATATTTATATATATAATAGTAGATATCCAGACTCATACCAAGTTTGTGTTCAATCAGACAGTTTACATTTCTCAGCTGCTCATTTTATCGCTTATAAAGGATATAGAGAAAAATTACATGGACATAATTACACTATTTCCCTTGCAATGAAAGGAGATTTAGGTGGTGATGGATATGTGATGAATTTTACTGACTTAAAGAAAGCAATGAAACAATTATGTACAGAATTAGACCACAAAGTGATTATACCCATATTGAGTGATGTATTAGTAACAATTCAAGGTGAAATAAACATTGATGTTAGTTGTGAAGACTGGTAGTAAATTTGTGTATGAAATTTTGTTAATTATTGTATTTTTAGATTTCCTAAAGGTGATTGTGCTTGTGTTCCAATTATTCATTCATCAGTAGAAGAGATAGGAAAGTATTTGACACATAAATTAATTGAAATGATTGGAAGAGAGCAAATGAGAGTATTTATATTGATATTGTTATTATTTTAAATAGAATCGTAAGATTCAGACTATTTCTATGGTTGTTGCAGAGGCTTCCAACACAATATGCAACTTACACTATAGATATCTAAGCTAAAATACTGTTTTAAAAACTATATGATTAACATAATTATATTATTCTATATTGTTGTTATTTTTGGTTTGAAAAAAATGTAATTAAAATAAATAATAGGTATATTTTTATAAAAGTGCTAATTGTTCAGTACAAGCATCACCATAAAATCCAGTAAAACACTCACATAATCCTGTCACTGTATTACATATACCATTATTAGCACATTCTGTTGGAGGAACACCACGACTATCTGTAGTAATTGTACCTGTTATTTTTGCAGCAAAAACAACTGTAATGCTGGAGTTGATGGTGGAGTTGTGTTGATGAAGTAGTTGGTAATTTCTTATTAAAATGAATAACTTTTGATTTTAATCCATGAAATCCTCCTTCATTCATTCCTTGCTTTCTTTCCTATATCTTCCATTGTTAATATATTTATATTATCAGATTGTCTTCCTGATTGACTTGAACCATATGTAATTCTAACTTCAATTTCTCCATTTAATTCTATACCAGTAGTTGGATTAGGGTTGATTTTTACAATCTTGATTTATTGCTCTATCACTATCATGGTTGGTTCACATGATATTTCTACACCTCCATTTGTAACTGTTATTGTATCAACATCAATCACATTTGGTGGGAAACTCTTCAATACATCATACCAACCAGGAATAACTAATGTCACGAATCATCTTTCCATCACCATTTTGCAATGTGTAATTATAACTATAAGCATTGGTAATATCAAATGCATCACTATACCATACTCTATTAAATGAATCATAATATTCTAAATAACCTAAATAAGCATGCGCAGAAGATGGAACACCATTTGCTGGTGTTGGATTCAATGTAGATTCATCTGGATCATGTAGATGCTATTAATTTAAATGTAACAGTAGTAACAGCAGGTTCAGCTTCCTCACAATCCAATGCAGTCATATATCCAATCTTACATTTCCTCTCACTACAATCATAACCAGTGTATTCCTTATCACATTCACATTTAAATGAAATATCACTATCCCATTTATTATAACTATCTGCTTCACTAAAATCAACTGTTTCTAAATCATTACCATGTCCCCAGTCAAAGAATTTGATTGGTCGACATACTCCATGACCACTACATCGGTTTGGACACATTAATCTCTCACAATTTTCTCCTTCATAAGGAATTCTGCAATTACACATACCTGTTGTTCTATCACATTCTCCTTGACCTGAACATTCCAAATTTGATCTTTCATCTATCTTATCTTTATCTTTACTATTGGTTGGATCAATATATGGATGACCATATGGGCAAGTTCCTATTTGTAATATTATAAAAAATATTCTATATATTTATTTATACTTTCTCGACAATCACCACCTGTGTATCCTGGGTAACAATCGCATTTGCCTGATTGGTCACACACTCCTTTACCACTGCAAGAATTTGGACAGAGAGCAGCTTCAGTAAGTGTGTATATTATTAGTAAAGTCAATAATACCTTCATTCTATTAAAAATAAAACAACGTAAAACTGTACAAGTGTATTTATATAATAATACACTGTATTAAATTTGAATTTTTGATTTTAGAGAGTATGAATGTTGGTGATACAATAGTATAATTATTACTTTATTTCGTGCTAGAGTATTTTTGGATTGGAGGAGAAGTATATAATCGAAAGGATTCTCTCAACTTCACAAATAAACAAGTATCTGGTGAAAAATTCCACCACAAACGAGAATAAAACATTGTTAATTTGTAATATATCAAAAATATCCTATTTGCAAACTTGCTCAATTCGTATTTTTATAAGTAGAGATATTTGTTCAATAGAAATCTACCTATACAACAGTTAAATCTGTGCATATTGTAAATTATGAAGTATATGAAACACAGGATCAACATTTACAGATTTTTTCACAAACTTACACTTATTCACTTCAAAATCTACCACCAGACATTTTAACATCATCTACTATAACAATAGAAACAATATTAAAAGATATTCTCAATGGATTGCTAGAATTAAACGAATTAGGAATAAATCATGGTTCATTAAACCTAGAAAATGTTATATTCAAAGATATTAACTGTCTACTAACAAATTACTATCAAAATATCATAATAAATCCTTTAGAAGATCAAAATCTAGATAATTATCGATATTTATCACCAGAATGTATAAAAAATGAAGAAATAACTATAAAAACTGATATATGGAGTTATGGATGTATATTATACTACATATTAACAAATAAACACTGTTTTAAAGGAACAACAAAAGAAGAAATTAAGAGAAATGTTATATATTGTGAATATAATGAATTAAAATGTATAAGTAATGAAAATAGTTATATGATAAATGAATTATTAAAAGAAATGTTTGTAATTAATATAAATAGAAGAATTGAGTTGAAGCCAGATTAATGCGAAATTGAATGGTATTTATATTATATTATTATATTATATATTATTATTATATAGATATTGAAACAAAATCTCATTTATTCAGTCAATCTTTAAAAACAATATGTAAAGTTGTAAATAAAGATACAAATGAATATACATGTATAAATTAATAAATTACTACATATATTATATAGTTTTAAAAGAATTAGATGAAGTATTAAACGAAAAGAAAAGAATAGAAGAAGAAAATCAAATATTAGCAGAAGAAAAGAATGAATTATATAACAAATACAACTTTTTAGAATCAAAATATAATCAAGAAAAGAATTGGTTATATATAAAATTAGAAGAAGAAAAAGAAAAGAATAAAACCATGGAAATAGAAAATAGCAAATTAATAAATGAGAAAAATGAATTAATAAAACAGAATAAACTATTACAAAATCAATTTGATAGTAAAGAAAAAGAGTTTAAATGGAAGATAATTGAGTATAATATGGTGAAAAAGAATGATGAAAGTGAAATAAAGAAGTTGACAGAAAAAACTGAATGAATTGGAGAAAATAATAGAGAAATTAAAACAAGAAAATAAACCCAAGATATTATGATCATAATACTTATGATGTAAGTCCTTCAAGATCTTCATCAGTTTCATCAACATATTCATCCAATTCAACTGCTTCCAGTCCTTATCCAATGGCTTCTCCACTTTCTTATACTTCTCTTCCTACTCCTACAACAAGAGATTATTCATTTGTATCTTCTAGAGCACAACAGTTTGTTAGTCCATTAAGAGCTCATTTAAATCAGAATTATGAAAAGATAAAAGCAATTCGAAAAAGACCTCCTAGACCAAGAACAACTTCTAATATAACAACAATAATATAATTAATAAATAAAATAGTTTTTCATTTTAAACATAATAGTATTTTGTTTTCATATATATGGATTGATAATACAACAAAAGAATCTTATCTTATCTCTTATAATAAGAGATTTTTCTTTTGTAAATTCTATATCACAATACTTTGTTTATATAGTTAGAGCTTCTATATATTATAACCTTGAAAACATATAATCAAGTCGAATAAACATCTCCATCACCCAAAATGGGAAGCTGTTAGAATTTCGTCTCCATTTCATCATATTATAATCAATACATTCTCAGTATTGCCATCATTAAGTCAAATACACAAATTAATTATCACATCACTTTTTATTTCATTTTTATCAAAAACAGAATCATTCGAGCTATTTATTTATTTTATTATTTATGAGTTATAATCAACATATAATCAATACAAAATATCATCAATAATAAAATATAAGATATTTATCCTTCATGAGAAACTGATAATAATTCAATTGAAGCTTCTAAAATGTATAATGCAACATAAGGATATAATGGAGAAGGTAAATCTTTAACAAGTAAAACAGGAGATGAATCATTATGACTAATCCAAAATTCTTTTTTATTCATATCAACAATCACTTCATAAATTGAACCATCTCCATGATTTTTGTTATTTGGATTTGATTTAACAATTCTTCCAATATGACATATTGAAGTAATATCTTGACTTTGACCATAAGATGCATAATAATTACATGTTGTTGATTGATTATGAATATCATTACCAGAATATATATTATTAGTTGATAATCCTAACATCATATGATTATAACAATTTCCATTTTGATGAAATTGATATTTGATATGATAAATTCCATTTTCCATTTTTAAATTCAAATAACAATGACTCCAACCATTATTTGCTTTTCTTATTAATTTTCCATTATTTGATATTGATATTCCATCACCTTTGTTTACTTCACTGAATTTAATCTGAAATTCTAATGATATTTTGAATTTCTTTTCATTTAGAATATTCTTACAGATTATTTCATATTCTCTCTTTGCACAACTTTCTTTCACCTTTCCATGAATTATTCCATTTTCTTTTTCTATCATTATTCCATCTGGTAATAATGGATTTATTGAAAATTCACATTTTGATCCATCAAATGAAGGAATTAAAGATATTTCTTCATTCAATATAAATGAATATTCTGATTGAGGATATGAAAAGGATGTAATTTCTTTTGTTTTTAATTCTTCTAATAATTCTTCATCCATTATTATTTTTCTCATTTCTTCTTCTTCATTCTCATCCAATTTCATTTCTTGAATATATTTGATTAATAATTCTTTGGATTTTGAATCTAAATAATTATCTTCATTTAACATTTTATACAATACTTCTTTTCCACAAAGATTCTCAATTGTAATTACATCCTTTTTATCACCAACAAATAAACATAAGCATCTTAATGTTAAATTTCTCTTTATTTCTTCCATAATCATATAATAAATCTCTTAACAATCTATTCTTGATTTCATTTGGAATTATATCTTTCATTTTCATTTTCATTATCATCATTAACACTATTTCTATCACTTTTATATCTTCATTAGATAATAATCTCTCCAAATCATCTTTCATTTCTTTGCAGTTTAACATTTTTACATCATTTTCTTCTATCATCATTTCATCATCATTTTCTTTTATATAATATTTTTGAATTAATCTTATCAACTCTTTATTTTTTACTTCGTTCATCTTTATACATATATGATCAGCAACATAATCGTATATTGACACTTTTAACTCACATAATTCTATCTTATTTTCTTCGCAAATTTCTTCGATCTTTATTTCATTTAAATGAATTTTCGTTTTTAACAAACAAATAAATTCATTAAATTCTTCTTCATTTTCTGATTCTTCTTTTAATACTAATCTATACCATCTCAATAATCGATTCAATAACCAACTCTCATCATTGATTATCAGTTTTTCATTATTCAGAAGGAATTTCATTGAATATAAATTCAGTTTTAATAATAAATCATCTATTCAAATATTAATATTTAATTTAATATATAGTCATACCTTCACATAAATAGTTATATCCATTCAATTTTATATAATCTTCACATACACTTTTTATCTCATTCAATTGATTTATATTTATTCCATTTAACATTGAAAATATTTCTATCATTATTGATTCATTCAAATGATTCTTTAAATATCTTTTACATATTCTCATTATTCCATCATCATTGTAATATACACTGAATCTCAATATATCACACATATTATCTTCATTTAACTCCATACAACCACCACTGTAGTATTTTTCTATCTCTAAAAATGAATTTATTTCACATTTTTCATATAACTCTAATACACCATTATGCTTTTCATCTAATAATAACTTATTCAATGTAGCATTTCCATTCATTAAGATGCTTTTCACACACAACACTTCTTCTACTCCTACTTTCACTTTCAAATCACCGAAACCATTATTCACTAGTATTCGACTCAACCTATAAAATCAAATATTATCAAATATACCCTCTTTCACCGATATCATTATCTATTACTTTCATTTTTCAAAATTTGGATTTTGGAATTGTTTTTGAAATATGATCGTTTCATTCTTATTCAAATCAGTTACACTGAATAAGTCAATAAATATATAAGATATAAATGATTGAAGATATGAAATGAATAAAGTGAGTATTGTTGTATATATGATGACTATAAATAATAATTTGAGTTATAGATAAGAGAAAGTGAGTTTGTGGTTTGTGTACAATGAATATAAAGTGTTAATGATAAAATATAGAATGAAAATGAATGAATGAAAAGTGAAATGAGCATATTTGAGTTATGTTTTATCTTTCATTTTTCACTATTTCATAAACAAACAATATTAGCATATTAATTAAGAATATATTAATGTTTTGCATAAAGAAGTATTATATTTGATGTATTTCACTCTCTAAATTGAAAAAAAGAAACCAAGCTTTTGCTTGAAGGATTTTCATTTTTTTAATTTTTCTCTTCATTCAGTAGTTATATCGTTTTAAATATATTTAGCTGATAATAAGTAATAGTTTTCAGATTGTATTATAGTTGATAGGATTAATACTTACATTTCTACTGTAAAAAGGCTATGTCAAGTAATAAAGTGAAAATAGGTGTTGATTTAGGTACTACCAACTCATGTGTAGCATTTTATAAAATGAATAAAGTTGAGATTGTTGACAGTAATAGTTCAAGTCAGAAGAATGTAATACCAACATGCATATCATTTAGCAGCAAAAATGATAAGATAAAATATGGAGATGCTGCTTTAAATAGCCGTAATCAAGAGTTTACTTTAATTACTAATGCCAAAAGGTTTATAGGTAAAAAATATTCAGATATTAATCCTGATATATTAAAATTCTATCCATTTGTTAAAAGAGGAAAAGATGATGATGTTTTATTTGAAGTAGAATATAATAAAAATTTACACTATTTTTCACCTATGGAAATAACATCATTATTTTTGAAGAATATTAACCAAATAGTAATACCTAAAGTAAGAACAACAGATGTAATTAATTCAGAAACTCATGCCGTAATATGCATTCCAGCAGTATTTCAATATTCACAAAGAGAAGCAACAAAACAAGCTGCAGAAAAAGCTGGAATAAAAGTTGATGAATTATTACCAGAAGCTACAGCAGCTGCATTAGCATATTGTCATTCCAATGAAATTGATAAAGATAAATGTAATATTTTAGTATATGATTTTGGTGGTGGAACATTTGATGTTTCGATAGTTCATGTTGAAGATAATGTGTTAAGTATTATTGCTACTGAAGGAGATAGTGAATTAGGAGGTGAAGATATAACTAATAGAATAGTAGAATATTTGATCAATGAAATAAGAAAGAAGAAGAAGGATTTTATGAAAGGTTATGAATATGATAATAAACCTGAAGATGGAGGTGAAGAATCAAAGACTGAATCAAAAGAAGAAAAAGAAGAAAGAATGAAATTAAATAGAAAATATTTAAAAAGAATTAGACAAAGAAGTGAAATTGCTAAAATTTCACTATCAACTGTTGATGAAACTCTAATTGATGAAATTAGTGAAGAGATTACTAAGATTTTTGGAGATATCAATTTCAATAAAAGTAAATTTGAAAATCTATGTGAAGATATATTCCAAAACACATTAAATACAGTTAAAACCATTTTAAGTCATTGTAATTTAAAAGCTGGAGATATTGATTATATTGTATTAGCAGGTGGTTCAAGTAGAATTCCAAGAATTAAGAAGTTGTTGAATGATTATTTTGTTGGTAAAAAAATATGTCAAAGTATAAATCCAGATGAAGCAATTGCTTATGGTGCTGCTGTTTATTCATCAAAATATGAAATGGAATTAAAATTTACATTAGGAGAATGGGATAAAAAATATCCATTTTCATTTGGTATTGATTTAGGAACTACATTTTCTTGCACAGCTTATTATAATTATTCCGTAAATAACACAAGAGTAATAGCACCAATAAGTGGAGGAAAACAAAGTATACCATCAATAATTGCATTTGAAAAGAAAGGTGATAAGATATTATATGGAAAAGCAGCTAATAATGTTTTGCCCACTAAATATACAATAGTTAGTGATGCTAAAAGATATATAGGTAAAGATTATAGTGAATTAGATGAAGAAATACTAAAATCAAAATCATACAAAATAGTGAATAATGATGGAATAAAGTATAAAGTAGAATATAATAACAAAATTATATATTATTCACCAAAAGATATCTCATCAATGATATTGAAGCATATAAGAACTGAATCAATTCCAACTATTCCAGGAACTGGAACTGATACACCAACTAAAAAATATCCAATAGTATTGACAGTTCCAGCTGATTTTAGTTTTATTCATCGTGAACAAACTATAGCTGCTGCTGAAGAAGCTGGATTTACAGTTACCGCATTAATAAATGAACCAACAGCTGCTGCACTAGCATATATTGAAAAGAATAATGATTTAATAAATAAAAATCCATTTAATTTATTGGTATATGATTTTGGAGGAGGAACATTTGATGTTTCAATTGTAAGAATTGAATCAATTCAAGGCAGTAAATGTAAAAAGATGAAAGTGATTTGGACAGATGGTATTAACAATTTAGGAGGTCAAGACTTAACAATGGAATTAATTAAATACATTAAAGTGAATGCATCTAATGAATTCGGTAATAAAGTTAATTTGAATGATGAAAAAGCAATTAGAAGAATAGAAAAAATAGCTGAAGAGATAAAAATAGCATTAACATCATCAGAAAATCATAGAATTAGTTTAGATATTAATAAAAACAGTTATGAAGAAGATATAAATCGAAGTGCATTTGAAAATATGATTAGACCATATATTACTCAAACTATAGAAAAAGTAAAAGAATCAATTTCTTCAAGCAAATTAAATATAAATGATATAAATGCATTTGTATTAACAGGTGGTTCTAGTCACATTCCATTAGTGAATAAAATGTTAAGTGAAACTTTTAATAAACCAATAGAACACAGTATAAATCCAGATGAAGCTGTAGCTATTGGTGCTTGTTTATATGCTAAGAATAAAGCTGATGAAAAAGTAGAACATCATCAAATTGTTGATGTTTTATCCCATTCACTAGGAATGGAAATTAGAAGAGTTTTGCGTGGGAATTCTATACAAAGGATGTTAAATAGAATGTCTGAATTACCTTGTGAACAGTCAACTCAAGTTCCATCAGAAAGAGGAGTTGGATTGATAAAAATATATGAAGGAGAAAGTGATATTCCATCAAAGAATTATTTCTTAGGGGAAAGTAAAGTAAGAGTGCCATTTAATGAGAGTAAAATAGATGTATCATTCAAAGCTAATACTAATGGAAATTTAGAAATCTATGTAAAAGTGGATGGAGTATATCAAAGAATTAAAAACAGTATATTTAAAATAAGATAAATTATTCTATAATTCACCATATTTAAAACTTCTTTTTTGGAACCCAAGCAATTTCTGGAATCTTGTCGAATTGAGCTGCATATCTACCAGCTACATACATAAAATCACTCAATCTATTTAAATATTTACCAACCACTGGATCAATTTCACCATTAGCAACTAAATCAATAACACTTCTTTCAGCTCTTCTACATACAGTTCTTGCAACGTGAAATGCACTACTACTTCTTCCTCCTGATGGTAGAATAAATGTTTTTAATGGTGGTAATTGAGAATCAATTTCATCAATCCAACTTTCTAATATTTTCACTTCATCTTCTGGAAATTTGACCATATTGATTTTATCAGATCTATTAATATATCAATATGTATATATTATACTTTGATTTATCTACTGGTGTTGCAATAGCTGCTCCTAAATCAAGAAGTCTACTTTGAATTTGAGTTAATTTATCAGATAATCCATTCTTTGCTTCATCACAGAAAGTATGAGCAACTCCAATAGCTCTAATAATATTATTACTAGATAAATACGAGTTTAATTCATCAGTATTGCCTAAAGCTTCAAATACTGGATCGTTCTTTGCACGTCTCTCACCATTGTATAATGATGATCTTCCTTTATCACCTGTTCTTGTATAAACATTGCTCTTTCTATTAGAAGATAAAAACACTATCAAAACAATACTTTGGTTTTGCTTGCAAAATATCTAGGCATCACAGCTAAGGTATTGCAATTCAATTTTTGTCCGCATCTTACAACTCTAGTGAGAATATTCATTTTTAAAATCCAAATTCTTCAAGCTTTTTTTTAGTGGTTTGAACTGTTTTTTGTTGTTAATGAGTGAAAATCCACCTGTTGATGATAATTTATCTGATGAAGTATTTTTATTCGAAATTATGATGCGATATAGAAGTTATTCCTCTCTCTACAAAGAGATCAACCAGATGAATTATTGAAAGATGTATATGATGAAATTTAAAGTATAGATGGATCATTCCATAGAAGAATTAAAAGCATGGAGAGAGAAAAGAGCACAAGAATTAGAAAGACTAAACAAAGAATTTGCTGATGTATTGAAATTGATTGTTATCTATATCATTTTTTAGAGTCCTGATTCTAACATAAAGAAGATTCCAGATCGTTCAGAAGAGAAACTTGAAAATCAAAAGCAAGAATTAGAAAAATATAAGAAGGAAAGAGAGAATAAAGAAAAACAAATAAAAAAACACATGCAGAATAAACCAACATCAAAATTAACAGAAATCACAACAAAAGGTCCAAAAGGAATGCCTACATTAGAACAACTACAATCAGATTTAGATGTATTATGAAAATATTTATTCTTCTTTATTAAATAGAATTTAGAAATAAATGAAATAGAAAAAAATATAAAAAGAGAAGCTGAAATAAATGCATTAGGAAGTAAAGATGATGGTTCTAATGATTTGATGAATAAATTGAATGATATGAGTGCAAACTTACAGTCTTATGGTGATGATTTAGATAATCTATTAAACCAGATGTAAAATAAAACAATAAAATAACAATCATATTATTTATTTATATATAAAAAATACTATTAAATATATATCTAATGAGGTTTTGGTATGTGACCATCAACATAAAAATTCTTTGTGAATTTGGGTAAAGTTACCTATATTAAGAAATAGAATAAGTAATGTATATACTTCTATTCCATTTAATTCAGGTTCTAAAGTAATTTGACAAGCTAAACGAGATCTAAAACTATAAAACAACTAAAATACTTTTCTGTACATTCAGGAACACTATCTAATAGATCTTCCTCTTCTTCACATGGTGATTTTAGCTTTTTAAACATGTCATCACTATTAATTATTACATGACATGTAGAACAAGCACAAGATCCTTCACATGCACCTATACAATGTTTATGAATTACAATATACCTTCTAAATTGACTTTTTCTTTATGGGCTAAAGAAAGAAGTGTTTGACCAATCTCTCCTTTAGCTTTTGTGATACTACCATCAACATTATGGAATGTTACATCAATATAACTTATATTTCTTACAATTAATCTTGTTTTCTTTGCAATACAGCGAAACATAGATGATATATAGGTTTGATTATGTCAAGCAGATTGATTTGAAAATGGATGATTCTAAATATGATAAAGCTAATAAACAGCAATATTTGATGCATATTTTTTTTTGTCCAATAATTATGCTGCTGTCTTGGTATTTTAACCCTTCAATAGTCAGTGAGATTATCGAAAAGTATGTAAACTTTGATATTCCAGGTATTATTATTCATAACATTTAATAGTTTTGCATTTTGAAACATTTAATGTTATGATGCACATTCCTAGTTTACACATTTACTTTGATATTTTTAGAGTGATATTATTCTGGTTAAGTTTATCAACATTAACAACAGAGTATATATAGAATATATTATTAAACTAAAATAGTTATATTTTTATTTTCATTGGAAAAGAAAAATCAATATGTCCTCATATAGACTCAGAACATTCCTACAAAATATTCATCCGAAAGAACATTATCAATTTTATTCATCCCTGTTCTGTTACTGGTAATTCCCTATCATATAGGATATACACTAATAGGAAGGTTAACTTTCACAAATTTATCGTTTACATATTCATGGAAAATATTAGACATTATATTAGACACATATATCAAAACAGATTTAGTTACAAATGACATAAATTCATTCTTCTTATATATGAATTGTTTTATTCGTTATAAAGTAACAGAAAAATTATCCAAAGAAGATGAGATATATAGATCTAAATACTGTTTAAATCATTTTATATTTCATGCTTTACTAGGAGCAGAATGCTTGAGATTATATTATAATGTGAATTATCAATTAACAAAATGTCCATTCGTAAATGCATGTTTTCAAATGTTGATAACATATTTAGGCTTATCACAAGGTATTTATTTATATATTTTGAAATTATTATTATTATGAATAAATAGGTTGTTATTTATTATCATACATATTAATTAAAAAAGGATGTAATGTTTTCCCACCTTTTCATAACCCTATCCTTTGCACCAGTTTTAAAGATTTTTGGGGTGTGAGATGGAATGATGCAATGAGTGATGTTTTTCATAGAACTATTTTCACACCATTAAAGAATAGAGGGGTTTCATTATTTGTGGTAAGCTTGTTGGTGTTTTTAATTAGTGGTTTATCGCATGAATATTTGTTTGTAATTGGAATGAATGATAAGTTTGGCAAACAGATTTTGTATTTCATTTTTCAAGCATTTGTTTGTACTTCACAAGTGTTATTTGAAAAGACATTCTTTAAATTGAAAAGATTACCATGGTTTATGCAATTTGGGTTGTTTTGGTTAGGATTTGGCTCAACTGTTGATTTCTTTCTTAGTGGTTTGGTTAATAGTGGAATATTCCAAGAATTTGCACCTGCATGTTTTGGTTTTCATTTTGAAAAGGTAATAAATTAAGTTATATGATTGTATTTTTAATTTTTTTATTTTTTGAAACGGTTTAATTTTTCAAACCAAAATCAAGCATTTTTTTTTAATTTAAATTTTCTTCTTTAATAATTATTTATTGGTTACAGAAATATTTTAAAATTAGATATTTATACATATTTTAAGGAGTAATCGTATGAATATTATGCTAAGAATAAAGACTATAAATATATCCAATGTCAGAGTTAAATACCTACAAAAGTTTATTGAAAAGGTAAAATTCATTCAAAAATTATCTTTGGATGTATTTTTACCTTCATATATAAAATATATCGATTATCCCAGTTTGATACTTGAAGAAAATGTATTAAAGTGTAATTTAAAGGATAATATTAATATAAAACAAGTGAATGAAGCAGATTTATTTCAAAAATTAATCAATATGTTACTAAAATTAGATTCAATGTCATTCTATCATGGAAATATCAAACCAACAAATATATTATACACAAAAAATGGTAATATAATGGTTAGTGATTATTTTATAAATGATATAAGATTAGATATACCTTTTTCTTACTATAATAGTCCAGAACAATTACTATCAAAAGAAATAAGTATTTTAAGCGATATTTGGTCAATTGGAGTAATAATATATGAAATAGTAGAAAATAAAACATTATTTAACTCTCTTAATAATTCATTTTTGCTTTTAGAACAAATTGACATTTGTAATAAACATATTTCAATAAAAAATAAAAAGTATAAAAAACTTATAAAAAAGATGTTGAAAATCAATAAAGATAAAAGAATTACAGTCAGTGAACTGAAATTACGTTTTATGAATATAGAAAATGATTTATTATATCATTATTCTCAAGTAGCTTATATTAAATCATTTGATATTGATTATTATTATGATGTAATACATAGTGTAAAACCATATAGAAGTAAGAATATTATTATAATTATTATTATTTAATTTTTATATAGTGAAAATGATAGACAGATTTATAGAATCATCACAAGCAAAGAGAATTGACAGATTATCATTTAATTCAAATTCACTCTATAATTGTGGAGTAGAATACTTGTGTGATAAATTCATTTATTTTTCTTCATTAACAAATCTATCATTGAATAATGTAAAATTATCAGATATTGGAATTCATTATTTAAGTATTAGATTGAAATATATTCCACAACTCACATTTCTTTCTCTATCGTGTATAATAATATATAAATAATAAAATTATAATATAATATAGATAATATGATAAGTGATATTGGAGTTTCAGAGTTATTTGATCATTTTTCAGACATTATTTACTTAAAAAGACTGAGTTTACAAGAGAATAAGGTTAGTGATAACTGCTTACAATCAATTACAAACAATTTCAGTGTTTTGATAAACTTGGAAGTTTTGGATTTAAATAACAATCATATCACTGATGAAGGATGTATATATCTGAGTAAATATATATCAAATTGTGTTAGATTGAAAGAATTGATTATATATAGTATGTTATTATCATTGTTATTATTTTATAGATGGAAGTTTAAAGGATTATTCTGGAATTAAAGATCGATTGAAAAGTTGTCATGTAAACTCACTTTATATAAAATAGCTATTTTATACTTGTGTAATATGTGTTGTTTGATGAGAAATAGTTCCAAAATGAAATAAAAATATAATCGTTTCATACCTTTTCATTTTCAATCTTTCATATCTTATTTAAATGGCAAAGAAAGTATAGTTATTTCCGTTATTGTTGAATAGGTTCTCGTACTTGGTGGTTTACCTCAAGAAGCTATGGATTTGTTGAATAGTCAAAAGGATATTGAGATAATCCCATTACCAGAGGATGGTAGTATGATTATTACATATAGTTTTATTTGTAATAGATATTAAAGATGCTGGTAAAGGATGTGTAGGAATTCTTTGCACTTTAATTCACAAAATTAATAAAGAAGTAATTGATGCTGTTGGACCTCAATTGAAAACTGTATATAAATATCCATTTTTTCAATTCATTATTTTATTTAGGTCAGTACCTTTTCAGTTGGTTATGATCATATTGATCTTGAGTATTGCAAGCAGAAAGGATTAACAGTTGGATATACACCAGGAGTATTAGCCAAAACAACTGCAGAAACAGCTGTAGCATTATCATTTTGTGCATCAAGACAATTAATCCCAGTATATTTCTACTATTAATCAATAAATAGGCTGTTGATAGTGCTAGAGAAGGTACATGGGGTCCATATACTCCATTGGGTTATTGTGGTAAAGATATATACGGAAGTACAGTCGGAATTATCGGAATGGGAGCTATTGGTTATGAATATGCTAAAATGATGAAAGGATTAGGTTGTAATATTATATACAGTAGTAGAAATCGAAAACCAGAAATTGAAAAGGAATTAGGTGCAAAATACTTAACTAGAGACGAGGTATTACAACAAGCAGATATTGTATCACTTCATTGTTGTTATTCACCTGAAACTCATCACTTAATAAACAAAGATACGTTGAAAATGATGAAAAAAGGATCAATTTTAATTAATACTTCCAGAGGTGCAACAGTTGATCAAGACGCATTAGTTGAGTATTTAAATAATGGTCATTTATACGCTGCTGGCTTAGATGTAACTACTCCTGAACCATTACCAACAAATCATCCATTATTCAAGTATATTTACATTATTTATTATTTATTTTAATTCATAGAATTAAGAACTGTGTGATCTTCCCACATGTTGGATCTGCTTCCTTTGGAACAAGAGGTAAAATGGGTGAAATTGCTGTTAAAAATCTATTAGCTGGAATTCGAGGTGAAAAATTATTAAATAGTGTTTATTGAAAGTAAAGATATGATAGATTATTGATTTTATTATTATTCTATATAGAAAAAAACAAAAACATAATAATTATGATTAATAATATAATAATAATAATAAAGTAATCTAGAAAGGTAAAATCGAACCAAGTGTTGTGGAAGCAACTGTCTTTAATAATATCATTGAAGGTTCTTGTAAAATTACATCAATTACCATCGAAATTACAGAACTTATTATCCATTGATTAGCTTGACTTGATTCGAATTTCACTCCATATAATAAATTGATATAAATCATTATCAAAATGTATAAACAAACTATGAAATTCGCAAATATTATCATTCCAGCTCGAATTTTTCGATTTCTTAACCAAATTACATATTCTTTTTCTCTTATAAATCGATGTTTGAATAATAATTTTCTACAACTTCTAACTAACATTTCACCAGCTGCTTTTTCTTTCATCTTTTCTTCTTCACTCATTTTGTCTTCTTTCTCTTTTTCTGTTTTCTCGTTCTGTTTTTCTAATTTCATTTTTCTTTCATTTCTTCTTCAGCTAATACTCTTTCAAATTCATTAAATTGGAATAATACATATTTTACTAATAATACTAATTTTGGAATAAATACAATTATTCCTATCAAGAAATAGATTATCCATAAGGCACTGTATTTATCGAATTTTTCATAATAAATCTGTTTACAACTGTTTTGATTTCCACTCACATATGCTGTTAAGGTTGTACAATCACTTACATTATAATCATTTATATTATTCCAACCACAACAATTTAAACTATCTTCAATATATAAACAGTAAATTTCTTGAGTTGAAGATATATCATAGAAGAATTTCCATATATCATAAACTACATTATCATTTCGACCTAGGATTATCAAGTAAAATACAAATATTGTGAAATTGAATAACATCAATAATAAATCTATCACAAACATATACATGAAATAGAATGGTTGTTTCATTGTTGTTACTACAAATATTAAGAAAGTTTCTAATATGTAGATTATAAACAAACCCATTATCACTATCGTTATATAACCAGATGGTAATACAATCAAACTGATTATTGTAAATACTAATTCTAATACTACAAAGATAGCACTTTCGATTAACATAAATGATTGATATTTGAATAATGTTGAATTTTGATTCATTATTTGTTTCTTTATTAATTCAAATTTGTTCTTTAATACTTTTATTCTACTTTGCTTATTCTTTGATTTAGATTGTAATGTATGACTTTTGTAAGAATTCGCAAATTTGAAGAAGAATGGAATTATCACTGTAACTGGTAACATCACTAAAGCAGATATTATTGAAGTTGTTACTACTTGAGCTACATTCGAAGGATTTGAACCAAAGAATAAAGCATTAACTGCTGTATCGGTTAAGATTACTGCTGTTAAACATAATACATTTTGACTTCGATTGATTTCCATTAATTCATCTACAGATTGAAATCCAGGAGCTAATAGTTTATGTTCATCTAATAATCTTTCATAATAAAATTTGAAGAAATGTTTCTTCAATGAACTGGATTTTTCATCTTTTTCATCTTTGGATTTTTCTTTTTTAGATGGTCTTAGTTTTCCATATAATAAGAAATTTCGAGCTTTCTCTTCACTCACAATCTTATCTTCATTCTTATCTCGACATTTCGTATAGATCCAGAAGAATATACATAACACTAATACACTTCCTAAGATTATTGGAACTAACATATTACTGCTATCATAATTACCCAATAATGAAGCATCACCAATTGGATTTACAAAATTCATTTTGGGGAAGATTGATTTCTTTTGAATTGTAAAGTCTGTTAAATGAAGCATACTACATAAGGCATAATTTGATCCATTTTCGATCTTTATTATTCCCATTAACACTACTCCATCAAATTTCAAATCTCCGTCACTATAATAACTACATCGAATATGTTTCAAATCAGTATCATCATTTATTCTTTGACGATAATACATTGGACTTTGTAAATCATTCACTGGGATTTCTCCATTTCCATTTGATAAAGTGATTGAAACTAATCCACTAGTTCGATTACTTCTTATTGAATCATCTTTGTTTGGATTATCTAAAAAGTCAAATATTGCTATCTCGGTTGTTTCATTTCTGTTGATTATACTACTCAAATCTACTTCAGCTTGATTTATTGACATTGTGGTATTTGGATCAAAACTTTCATCTGCTTTTATTAACGATATTCCCAATGAATCAGTTGAGATTTCTAATGGAGCACTGTATTGTTGATTATAATGAATTACTGAGATATTTTTATATAAATCTTTCAATTGACTTCCTATTGAATATTCTTTTTCATCTTCTAATTTTCGATTCCTTTTATTATTACTATCATATACTGTAACTGTGTTTTTACCCCATTCATTCTTCAATAATAAAGATGTTGCTTTCACATAATCATTTATCGAATTATAAGAGATTTCTAATGGTTTATCATTCTTTAATTGAGTTATTGTCTTGTCGATTATTTTATAAGTTAAATCTAATGATGATTCTTCTAAATCGATTGGAGGATTTATTACATTTAATATGGTTGAACTTTGTTGTTCCATTGATTCTGAGGTTAAAATTGTTCTTCCAATTGCTGTCTCAATTGACTTGATTAGATTCGTTTTTATTATTTTATTCTTTTCATATTCTGGTGTTGTATATTGACATGATGAACCAGAATATCCATCTTTACATTCACAACTACTATGACAATTTGGTTCATATTCTTTACATCCTAAACGATTTATTACACATTTTCCATGACCATTACAGATTGAACCTACTGTTTTACCTTCATCATTCAAATATTCACCTGGACATAACTTCGCAGGAGCTTTACATCCTTTATAACATTTCACAATCTCAGTTGAATTTCCTATACAATCTTTGCCTTCATTATTTGGAGGAGGATTATTACATTTTCTACTTCGACTTTTTGTACCTTCCACTTCTTTACCATTATAAAATACACATTTGGCATCACATTCAGTCCATTCACCCCAATCACTCCAATTTCCATCTACATTTGTTGTGTTTGTCACATTGAACTATCTCGATTATTTCTTCTTTTATTATTTCACAATCTTTTCCTCCATATTGTGGAACTGGATTATCACATGTTTTCCATCGATAATATTTCACTTTTCCACATGTTCGATCTGGTACTGTTTGTGTATAATTCACACTTAATCCACCATCAATTGGAATATGTTTTTCACATAATGTTCCTGTATAATTTGCAAAACATTTACATGTTTTATTATCATTTTCACTCTTATTTCCTTGAACGCATTTACTACTTTCAGATATATCATTTGTTATTTGATCTTTTATTCCATTCACTAAATTAAATATTTGATCATAATTGTTATTTTCTTCTAGTTTCTTGGTGATATTCTCGATCTTATCAATTTCTGATATTGGATGACTTGATATTATTAAATCTTTGCCATCACTTCCAATACTACTGTTACTTATTCCACCATATCGATCTTTCACAAATACGATCAATTTCAGATTATAATCATTTTGTTTATCACCCAAAGGTAAAATTCCATTGTAACTATTACTACTACTAAATATTGGTTGCAAATATTTTAAATCTTCATTTATTAATACTCCAAATCGATAGGTAAATTCTTTTGATCCTTCCCAGTTCGAAGTTGACATTAATATTGATTCACCTAACGATACTTCGGATGATGAACTCATTATTATACCTCCTCGAGGAGATTCATTGATTTGAAAGATATAATCACTAAATAATCTATTTTCTTCATCATCTTCTTTGTAAATATAAAATCGAATGATATGAGATGATAATTTAGGATTCATTTTTTCACATGAAATATATACTAATGAAGAATCATTTCGACTCTTTAAAGGATTTATTGATTTATCACTCACATATTCCCATAAATATCTTAAATTATTATATTCATTTTCTTCAATATTTGCTTTTAAACCAATTGTATCTAATGGTTTATACATCGTTGAATTGCTGAATAGACTCTTTATTGAAAATGATAGTTTTAATGAATCATCACTCACTGTTACTAAGATAAATGTGCTCATTTTACGAGTACTAAAATTATCATCTGTAACATCTACACTGAAATTGTATGTTCCAGCAGTCAAACTATTTTTATTTATTGTAAAATTAGATGTAGTTATAGATGTTATAGAATTCTTACAATAATTATTGTTATTAACACTTTCACAACTCCATTCATATGAAAATGAAGTGTAAGGATTATCTAAATCTTTTGCTATTACTCCCAATTTCAAACTTTTAGATGTTGGTATTGATCTTACTGGATCTCCATCAACTTGTAAGGAAAAATCACCCAAACTCACATTCAATGTTAATTCACTTGTTGAATTTAAACCATCCATTGAAACATTATATATAATCTTGTAACTTCCAACTCCTATTGAATGTCGACCAAAATATAATCGAGATGGCATCTCTAGTGGTGAAATTAGATATATTAATTTCAGTATCATCATTACTATTATTGAACATTGTAAATACACTTATCATTTTTGTATTTTCTAGAGGTTTTCCACATTCAATTAAGTTTCCACTACCTTTTATATATAATTCTTTATCAGTTGTTAATAATATAAATGGACTTCCTTCAATTGATGATTCTAATATTGATTCACTGTGTTACTTTTATTCCTATTTCTTTTGAATGACTATCTCCAAAGAAATTTGTAACTGTTAATCTAAATTTCACATCTTCTTTGACTAAACCAGATGGAATTGTTAATATGGCAGAATTAACTTCTAAATATTCTGTTACATTTTCTTCTACATAACTTAAATTTTCCCAGTCATATATTAATGATCTAGAACCACCTCCAATTGATAAACTTCCATCAATTATTAATGATTGACAAGAAGTGATGGTTTTAACATCATCTATTACTGCTTTTACAGTTGGCTTTGTTGTTGGAGGAAGTACTATTGCACTTTGTGTAGCATATTTAATACTGTTAATTGAACCTTTGATTTTGTTTGGAATGGGTTCTATTATATCATCCAGGAATTATTTCAGCATCTGCTGCTAATCTCATTTTTATTATTTTCTTAGTTTCACCAAATGAACATCTTGAAGATCCTAATGATTTTGTACTATTAAATATTTCTGAACATAAATCTCCATCGCTTAAACCATATCCTATTTCATTAATTAAAATTGATTGTTATTGTATAACCATCATCAAATTGAGCTGTGGATATTTCTGGAGTTGCTGCTCTTAATGTTACTAAAGCTATTACCTTCAGAATATAATGAACTTGTTTCAGGTAGATCGAAGAGTCTTCTCTATTAAATATACTGTGGTTGGAGATGGTAATGTTTCTGGATAATCATAATATATCTTTAATGTTTTTCTATCCATCCATAAACAGGTATTGTATTGAATAGTTGAAGGATCAATTGTTATGAATTTGTTATTACAGTTTGTATCATTTTGATATACTTTAATTAAGTCACCAGCATAACAATCTAAATCAAAATGTAATATTATTGTATTTTCATCTTCACTTTCATTCACATATAATAGTTTTGGAGCTTCACTTAAATCTACAAAATTGGTAGTTGCACTTACATTTAACATTTTGTCTAATGAAGAATATTCTGCTGCTAATGTTTCGAGATTGTTTATAATAATGCAATGGAAATCACTTCTAATTGATTCTGTATTAATAGGAGTTACATTAAATATTCCAATAAAACTATTTGCAACTAGATAATGTATAACTCATTGGATTTACTTCATAATTGTTATTACATCTACTCAAATCTACACTGATTTTGATTGTTGATGATGGAACTGTTGTTGTTGATATTGAATAAGATGAATTTTGTGGAGTAAAACTACTAAATACCAATGATGTTGGTTCTAATATAAATTCAGGTATAATATCATTTAATGTGAATTCATAGTTATATGGACCTAATAATGCATACGATTCATCAGCTGAAGTAACATTAAACACAATATTCACTTTTAATGGAGTAGATACTGGTTTAGTTTGATTTATATGAATTATTATTAATTCATTTGGATCTTGTATGCAGAAATCTGTCATATTACATATTAAACCAGCAGGACAATAATAGTATAAGCATACTGGATCTATAGGAATTGTTGTAATAGAAACTGACAAGTCAATTTCTTCTTTAGTTCGAGGATTTAGATATTCATGATTCATTATTATTTGTGGAGCTACACCTTCATTCTTAACATGGAAATTAATATTAATATCAATCAAACTCATTGTTGTACCAATAAATTTAAATGAACAAGTTTCAGATGTATCAAATGTGTTGTTTAAAGTTGCATCATAATGATAAGTAAAATTCAATTCTTCATTTCCTTCAATTACATTCAATCCACTATAACTTACTATATTGTCACTACAATTGATTCTGATTCTCATCATATTATCTTTCAATATATTCACCAATATATTTTCATCAGCTGATATATCAAATATTCTTCCATCATTATCAAATACATTCATTATTTTAGATGAATCATAATATATTATATAAAATAATGGATAAGTCACATTATTAATAAATATCATTCCTTCTGGAGATGAAATTGGTGGAGGTGTACTACCTGTTGGATATACAGCACTTTTATATGGAACATTAACAATTACATTTCTATCTACTACTGTAAATATATCTTTATCATATATTGTAGAATCATAGATATTATTTGTCAAACTGTCAATTCTTATATTTTCATATCTCATTCTTTTGGGTAATATTTTCATTGTAAATCTTGAGGTTTCTTCAGTTAATTGACTTATATCTATTGGATTAATTAAATCTGCAGGATATGTATAATAGAAATCCCAGTCATTTCTTAAATATGATAATTTTGTTTCATTGCCTATTCTATCTACTTTTATTTCACTTCTTTCAGTAAATCCTTCGATTTCATAATCTGGATAGGTAATATTACTAAGATAATCGCTAATAACAAAGTCTTTATTTAAATTAGGAACATTTGTTGGAGTGTCATAAGTTGGAGGAAAACCAACTATATATACATCATCATACACACCTTCAGCAGGTGTTCCACCAATAAGAGGAGTACTTTCAGTACCAATTATTATTGTATTTGTTACAATCAATTCTTCTATACTACGAGCAATTAAATATCCAACATTATCTTTCTGTCTTATGAATTTATCACTCATTATATCAATTACAACATTATCCACTTTCATTTTGCTTTGATAACCATCACATGCAATTCCAGCAACATTAGTAGAATCAGTAGTAATTTCAGGATTTCCATTTAATTTAAAATAGCTTTGACTTATGTAAGAATATTGTGATTTAATTACAGCAACAAATCCACAAACATCATATTGATAAGAATTCTCTTCCATGTTAATATCATTCATTTCTACAAATGATCTTGATATTTGACATGCTTTACAACTACCTATTAATCCACCAAAAAACATACCACCCGCTATAATATTATTATATACTGCAGCTGAATCACCAACAGCAACAGAAGTAGTACCAATTAATCCACCTACATATAAACCTTGATAACCTAACATTTTTATGTTACGAGTTTGTAGAAATAAACCACCTGCAGCTGCTGCATTTGAAGAATCATCCTCTAAACAACCAGCAATAAAACCAAATAGATTATCAAGCGATCCAAAATCTGCTTTTCTTTCAAAATTAATACTTAAATCATTCTCTATGTAAACACCAATATGTAAAAGTGAAGTAGATTTCACTTCTCTAGCAAATAATCCATTATATACACTGCTAGTGTAAGAAATTTCCATATCTTTATTATTTCTAAGTATTACGTGAATATTATAGAATATAGATTTAGTAACATCTCCAAATATCCCAGTAGCAATTATTTTTGATTCAGACATATCAAATATGAATCTAAGATTGGTGATCTTGGAATTTGAGGTGGTTTGAAATAACTTTAGATAGACGGTTTGCAAGTTGGCTTCAAATATGAATGTAAATGTATGATCTTGACCATCAATTACTAGATTATCTAATAATTCAGTTGGATCATTAACAAGTTCACTTGATTGTATATTTACCTCATAATCCTTATCTATATAACCACCACCCACTATATTATAAAACTCATCCAAAGTAATTTCAACTGATGAAGGAGGAGTGGTATTTTCTGTAGCACTTGATGTTTGGTCATCTTCAGTATATAACAAATCTCTAGCCTCTAACTCTCTCTCTTCTTCAAATAAAGATCTTTTGACTGACTCTTGTTCAATGCTTGAAATATCTAGGGTTGTCTCATAATAATTATTTATCAACACTTTGTGTGTTTTCCTAACCACTGCTTCGGTAATTAACATCTCTACCTCATTTTTACCTAATAACTTTATAGTTCCTTCAAATTTGGGTGTAAATTGTATATATTTTATCTGTTCATCACATGATAAGCTCACTATTCTTCGTTTGTTTACTTCTAAAATTACAGATTTGCTTTCAAACGAGCAAGATTTGCCACTGGTTAGGTAAAATACTATAGGAATAAAAAATGAATTATACTAAAGCTTAAAATAAATAGCTGCTTTATAAACATAACCAACGATAAAATAAAACTCAACTGAACTAAATTGATTGGTTAATTTAATAAAACGAATATATTTTTTGAACTAAAAAATTTGTTTTAGCAGTTATCTAGAGAATCAAAGAATTTGATAAAGTTTCATACCCATAAATACATATATTCTCGTAAGTAATAACTATGCACTCATCTTTGCTCAATTGTATTTTAGGAAATTACATAAATTTAAAATTCTTTATGATTAATAAATAATAATCAAAACTTCTTACGTTATATCGACAAAATAATCGAATTTACGATTATTATCACATACAAATATGTAAAGTACTTCTTATTTAGTTAGCCATACACATATGTGGGACAAAATAGCCACATCTAATTGGATTAACCTCTATTTAGTAAAATAAAAAACATCTTCACTGAAATTCATGAGTGACACTAAGACAATTTACTATATGGATTAACATAAATAAATTTCTTTCAAATAACTACAAAGAATAGGCAAACAACACATTTTGTTGAATTAGTAATAATAAGCTCACAAACACTTCTATAAAATATTTAAATTAGCTTTAATGTTTAAATAACTCTATATAACATTCTGATAATATATATTTGAAGAGAAAAACAAAAATAAAGTTGTTTCAAAAATTATAGTCGTTCATAAAAATAGTTGTTTGAAAATTTAAAAAGAATTTCTCAATTTCTGATGACTTCTAACAGTGAAAGTAGTATAAATGTTATAGTATAATTTATTAGATGGTAAACATGTGAATTACAAATATCGTATACATTTAATTGATTATTGTGTAGCTTTAAAACCAGGTGATCCTATACCTATGACATCAAACAAACAATCTGTAAATTATTACGCAGTACTTGGTATTTCACCAAAAGTATAAGAGTAAGTGATTAATTGTTCTAGGCTTCAATAAATGAAATAAAAAGTGCACATAGAAAACTAGCAATGTTATATCATCCAGACAGAGTTCATCGTAGAATAGAAAATGAATCAAATCCAAAATACACAGAAGAAGATTATAAGAAAGTATACCAATTAATAAATGAAGCATGGGAACTATTAAGTAATGAATTTGAAAGAGCAAGATATGATTTTATTTATGGATTTAGTAATTCAAGTGGATGTAAGAAAACACTTGATATACAACGACAAAAAGCAATTTTATCAATAAAAAATATGGAAGTATATATAATATATATAATATATAACATAATAATAATAGAAAACAGCAAAATTAAAAGCAGAAGAAGAATTCAATAAAGGAGAAGGTGGAATGATCATTCTAGAAGCATTTTATGGCGTATTACCTCAATTAATTAAATGGAATGATAATATACAAGCTCAAGCACTAGGGCCAATTGAAGATGTTAAAATACCTATAGAAATGTTGATAGAAGATTCAAGAGTTGAATTTATTAATAGTATTTCAAATTTTTATTATTTTTTTTACAGTTAAGGATTGTAATGGAGAAGGAGCTACACTAACTAGAATTCCAGGATTTTACGATGTTGCTGAAGGTGATCCAAAGAGATTAATAATTAGATATGTATATTGGGGTGAGAAACATCAACTGAATATAGCTGATAATGAGTCTCTGAGATTTCCAATGAAGAATCATAAAGTGTTGGAAGATGGAAGAACTATAGAAATGGCTAAGAATATACATTGTAAATCGAGAGATAGTCTACGAGCTGCTATTATTAAAGATGATATAAATTCAGATCCTTCACTTCCTATGTATATGTAATCAAATTCTATTACTCTTTAGACCTGCTTTATATGCTTTAGCTTTAATTATAGGTGGTGTTGTATGTTTTACAACTAGTCCTGATAAAAGTGCAGAATATGCAAAGGTATTATTAACATTCTAATTCTTTTAGAAATTAATAAATCCAATAATTACTGGAGGTGCGAGATATTTAGCTGATTAATTAATAGTAATATAGATTATATCTATTTTATGAATATTTTAATATTGTATACTGTTCTGTTGATGAGTAAAACAAAAAAATATTGTAGAGACCAGAAAACCCCAAACATTTACTCCGACTTCTTTTTCATTCCCATCTTCACCCCTCTTTTTCTTATTAATGAGTGAGACAGTTATAGAAAATTTACCAACAACATTTTTTCCTGGAGCAGTACAAGGTATAGCTGCATTTTTAGAAGATAATGATGAAAGAATTAAAGTTTACTTTTACATTGCTTATATTATGTAGGTTTCAATCTTGAAAAAAATTGAGCCACTTATTGATACATATTGGTCACAAATCGCTGAATCTTTGATTGCAATAGAAGCATTAGCTGAAGATGAAAGCTTTCCAGAGAGAAACCTAGCTGCTTACCTTGCATCAAAAGTATATATGCAAATATATATATTCATAGTGTTATTATCACCTTGAAGAATATGGAACTGCCTTAGCGTTAGCTTTAAATTCAGGCGATTACTTTAATATTGATAGGCACGATGAATATATAGAAAAAATGATGTGTATAATTGGCTTTCTAATTAATTAATAGTTCATTGTATAAATGAGTATACAGATCGACGTCAACGATTAGTAAATGGTGAGCAAGATATAGAGATCGATCCAAGAATGGAAAAAGTAGTTGAAACTATGATTCAAAGAGCAATTGATACAAAGCAATATGGAGAAGCTATAGGGTTAAGTATTGATTCAAGAAGGTTAGATAAAGTAGAAGAGTGCATTGTAGCATCTAACTCAGTAGATTCAATAGAATATATATATAATTTAACCCAAACAATTAACACTAAAAAGATCTTTAGAAATGAATTGTATAACTTATGTGCAAGATTGTTGTTTACTGTACCAGAACCTGATTATTGTATATTGTGCAATTGTTTAGAACATTTGGAGAGAACTGATGATAGTATATATATATATATATATATATATATATATATATATATATAATGATTATTATTTTTATTTTATTATTAGTATCTCAATTATTAATCCAATTAATCAACAATAACAAAGTAGAAATCGCCTTACAACTTGCCTTTGATATATATAGCCATGCCAACCATCAATTAATAATGCCATTATGTATCAAATTAAGAGAATATCAACAATCTAATAATAATAATAATAATAATACAATTGTTAATTTATTAAGAATATTAGATGGTTCATTCCCACATGATCAACAGTTATCATTCTTATGGAGGAATAATCATTCAGATATGTTGATTATGAAGGAATTGAAAGATGGAGTAGAGAAATCAAGTAGTGTATTAAATCATGCAACAATTGTATATATATATATATATATATTATTATTATTATTAAATAGATTGCTCATTCAATAATGAACTGTGGTACTACCAATGAGAGTTTCTTACGTAATAATCAAGCATGGTTAAAGAAATCAACACTCTGGTCACAATTCTCTGCTGTTGCTTCTATTGGTGTTGTATAATAATAATAATAATATATAAATAGATTCATCGTGGTCATGTTGACAAGAGTAAGGATGTATTAGGTGCTTATATTAGTAGTGGAAATGGTCCATTCTGTGAAGGAGGTGCTTTATATGCATTGGGAATAATTCATTCCAATAGTGTATGAATATATATATTATTATTATGTTAATAGACTGGTAATGATCATGGTATTACCAAAGTAATATTAGATCATGTCAATGCAAGCACAAACACCACAGTAATCAACGGTGGATGTCTTGGCTTTGGATTAGTGAATATTGCTAGTGGAGATCAAAATCTAATTAATAAATGTAAAGATATCTATTCAACTGATGATGCGATTAGTGGTGAAGCTGCTGGTTATAGTTTGGGTTTATTATTGTGTAGTTTAGCAACTAAATCTGAAGTATATGGTAATATTATACAAGATATGTTGGCTTATGCACATGAAACTGAAGTATAAATATATATTATTTATTATTATTTATTATAGCATGAGAAAATAATAAGAGGTTTATCAATGGGAGTTGCATTATCATTATATGGAAATGAAGAAGATGCAGATATCATTATACAAAATGTATAGTTATTATATTATTATATTCTTATAGATGATAATGGATAGTGATCCAGTAATAAGATATGGTGGTGCTTATGGTATTGGTTTAGCATACTGTGGAACTGGTAATAATAAAGCAATTCAACAATTATTACATATTGCAGTTAGTGATGTGAATGATGATGTTAGAAGAGCAGCTGTTACTAATTTGGGATTTATAATGATTAGAAATCAAGAACAAGTATATATATTAATTCACTTTTCCACTAATTTTTCCACTTTATTTATATATAGTTGCCATATCTTGTAAGTCTATTATCAGAGAGTTACAATGCCTATGTCCGTTATGGTGCTTGTATTGCCTTAGGTATTGCCTGTTGTAATACTCATAATGATTATGCTATTAAACTACTAACACCAATGTTAGATGATAAAGCTGATTTTGTAAGACAAGGTGCTTTTATTGCAATGAGTATGTTGTTGGTTCAAAATAATAATATTAAATCTAAAGCAGTATATATATTATTATTATTATGTTATTATTATTAGGCTAAACAATTCCGTAAGAAAATCACAGAAACTATCACTGACGAACGTTCTAAAAGAATCATTCCAACATTTGGTATGATCATTGCCTCAGGAATATTAGATGTTGGTGGTAGAAACTGTAATATTCAATTATTATCAGCAGGAGATGAATTCTTAAAGATGGACAGTATAATTGGATTAACGATTGGATTACAATATTGGTACTGGTATCCTTTAATTCATTGCATGTCATTGGCTTATCATCCAACAACAATGATTGGCGTAAATTCAAATTTACAGATTCCATCTTCATTTACATTGATTTGTAATAATAAACAGTCAACTTTTGAATATCCAAAGCCAAGAGTTATTAAAGAGGAAGTGGTGAATAAACAATTGCAAACAACTGAATTATCAACAACCAAATTATTAAAAGCTGTATATAATATATAATAAATAATATATATATTTAGAAACAAGAAGGTAAATCAGGTGAAACTCCAAATTCAACACCGAAAACAGATACTCCAACAACTGAAAAACCAAAAGAAGAAAAACCACCAACAAAAGAAGAAGAGAAAAAAGATGAAAAATCAAAAGATGAAAAAGATGATGAAGATAAACCACCAGCTGATGAACCTGATTTCTTTACTCTCAATAATCCCTGTAGAGTATGTTATAGCCAATTAGACTATCTTGTTGTTGATCCATTATCAAGATATACAACAGCTGTTGATTCTACAAAGAGAAAATTAAGAGATTTTGTTGTGTTGATTGATAAGAAGCCAGAATTAGGTACAGATACAATGATTAGTGTATTAGATCCTAATGATGAATTACAACCACCTGAATCATTTGAATGGGTTAAACCACCATATGTTAATGAAAAAGAAGCCAAAACTGCTGAAACTCCAAAAACTATATCAAAATAAATAATTCATCAATCTGAATTATTATTACTACTATTATATTATTGTTTTTCATTGATTTTGTTGGATTTTTATCATTAGATAAAGAGAAAATTTAAAAATAAGAAAATTAGACTTGACTAAAAGCTTGAATCAGATTATTTTTTTTTTTGAATTATGAAACGATAACTTAATGAAAAACAGTACAGATACCTCAACATTACTGCTGGATGTGATACTGAAGTTTTCATCAAAAACAAACAATACAATTACTGATATTCAAAGAAAAGAATTAACAGAATATGGTATTTCATTTGGGCGTAGCTATGATGATTGTACGCATATTGTTTGCAACCCAGAAGAATATGAAAACATTATATTAAAAGTTAGATCACCAGAATCGTTATATTTTGTAACACCAAAGTTTGTAACAGATATATTGACATATGGTATTAGATTTCAAGAAGTATATTAAATCAACTATTTTATTAGGATAGATATTCTTCAGATCCTTTACACTTCTTCTCTGGATTGAAATTTGTTATTAATTGTAGTAATATTGATAATTATCAAGATTATAAATCATTATCATATTATTATGGAGCAGATGTATGAAAAATCTATATAATCTCTGTCTTCATAGGTTGTTGATACAATAAGTCAACAAATAACACATATTATTATTCAAAAAGATAATATCAATTCTGAACTTCTAATAGAAGCAACAGAAAAAACGCAAGGATTAATTTTAGACATAGAATGGCTTGATCAATGTTTGAGGATGAAAAAAATGATAGATGAAAGTCCTTTTACAATAGATAAAGGTAAAAACACAAATATTATAAAAGAAAAGAAATATTATGGCAGTTGGTCTAATAATTTAAGAAAGACAATGTATATAATCTGTAAGAATTTAAGTCAATTTCAACAATCATTATTATCTGTATATATATATAATTTATATTTATTAGAAATATCATTTATATTTCTCACCAATGATTGATCCATATAAGTCACTGTATCTTCAAGAACTCTCTAGCTATCATGGTGCAATAATCTCCAAAACAATAACTCATTCTACACACATAATATCCTATTGTGATATTTATAAAAGTAAAACAAGAATATCTCTTCATCCTAATTGGTTGTTAATTTCAATAGAAAATAGTGAAGTTGTTAATATAGAAAGTGATGATAAATCTTCACCAAATAGTCCATCTTCATTTGAAATTGCTTTATCAAGATCTACTCCACAGTATTTTTAATTTGTTTATTTATTAATTTTTATTAATAGAAAATATATGAAAGAATTTAATCAAAAAATGATCTCAGTTATTGGATTTTCAAGTTCTACTTATCCTAGGCTATGTTATATCGAAAATGCAATTCATATGTTGGGAGGAACAGTGTTGTATACAATCAGTAATTATTATACAATACCTGATTATATAGTTTATAATATAGATAGTGATTTGTTGTATTTTTTTAATATATTATATCTAAATAGAGATTTGAGTGAAATAGAAAATATTCCAATATTGACAGTTGATTGGATAATTCGTTGTTTATATGAATGGAAATTTGTTGAACAATCTCCATATCTTTTATCAACTAAGTTAGATCATTTAGAAGCATTATATACATCTCAAATAGATAATGAAAATAATGAGAAAATGGAAGAAGAAGAAGTTGAAGTTGAAAATGATAGTATTTATATAGGAAATATGTCTTATAATACTGAATCTGAACAATCACAACAACAACAACAACAACAACTGTTAATTCCATTCAGTAGTCCAGAATCACAGGATAATAATTTTATTAATGATAATATTATTACTCAATCTGATGATATATCCTTTCAATCAAATGATGTTGTTGTTGTTACTCACCATAAAAAACATAAAAAGAAGGATATAGAAAAAGAAGAGAATAAAGATATAGATGTTATTCAATGTGAAGATGAAAGAAATAGAGAAGAGATTATAATGGAAGAAAATGAATATGATGTAAATAATGAAATAAATAAATCTAATAATCAGAATGTAGTATTAATAAACGATGAAAAAGAAGGCAATGAAGAAAGAGATAAAAGCAAAGATAGTAATAAATCGATTAGTATTTCAAGTCCAGATACATCACATGTACATCAGGATTATAATCCAAATACTAATAATAATATTGAAACAAAAGAAACCAAAGAAAATGTTGTAGAAAATTCAGTTTTGAATAACAACAAAGCAAATAATAAATCAACATCATCATCTACATCAGAAGAATCAAGTGTTATTATATTACCAAATATACAGAATATAGTAAATGAACAAGAAGAAAAATCAATCGAAAAGGAAAAAGAAAAGAACAAATCTGATGAATCAACTGTTTCTCTTGAAAATGAGAATAAAAATGAAGTGAATAATTCACTAGTGTTTGATGTTTCTCAATCTGATAATTCTATTCAATATTTTAATAAACAATCATCATTATCCAATCAAACAGAAGATTCTGTTTCACCTCCTATTTTACCATCTCCAAATAAGCCAAAAATATATCAACCATCAATACAAACACCTTCAGTTATAAAAAGGAAATTAGAATTAACACAAAATGATAAAATACAAAGTCAAGAAGAAGAGAATAAAAATGATAATTCAATGGAAATTGAGAATGAAAATGATGATGATAATGATAAGAAATCAGATTCTGTTGTTGTTGTTGTTGTTTCATCTAGTGAAGAGCAGCAATCACAACTACCTCAACTACTTCCACCATCCATACAAACACCATTAATAATAGAAAAGAAATTAGATTTAGTAGAAAGTAATGAAATATCAAATCAAGAAAAAGATATTAGGAATAATAATCCAACAAAACTTGAGAATGAAGAAATAACTAATATTGAAGATAATAATATCCAACAATATAATTCTGTTGATAGTTCTTTATTAAATGAAAGACAACAACCTCCACAACAATTATCATTACTTCCACCATCCATTCAAACACCATTAATAATAGAAAAGAGATTAGAATTAACACAAAGTGAAGAGAAGAATATAAGTTTTGGAACAATGGAAATTGAGAATAAAGAAGAAAATGAAGAAACAGATAACAAAAATGATAATAATCATTCAAATTCTGTTGTTACTTCATTACCCACTGAAGATATACAATCACAATCATTACCACCTCAACAACAACAACCACAATTATCTTCACCAAATAATATCCATTTCACAATTCCATCGCAATTATTTGAAACACAATCTCAATCACTACAACAACAGAATAATATTGAATCAAATTCACAATCCATATCACAATCTGATGGATATTCACATTTCATATTCAGATCAAATTCAACACCAATAAAACCCATTAGTCTTCCCATAATTGAAGAAAAAAATGATAACACAATAATGAATGAGGAAGAAGAAACGAAAACATCATCAACAACAACAACAACAAGACTAAAAACAAAGTCAAAAACTTTACCAACTCCAAAGACAAAAAGGAAATCAAAAGACTTAAGTTTAACTCCAAATAAGAGAATTAAAAAATCACCATCTTCAACAACATCATCTCAAAAATCAATAAAACAACAGCTAAAACAGCAATTTAAGAATATTTATTTATTATTTAGTAACTCAGGTTGTGCAGAATATAAAAAGAAAGCTAAAGATTTAGGATTATCAGTATTAGATACAAAACATGAGTATAATTATAGTTTTTATTTTTATTTTAATAGTTTTTCAAATGAAACAACTCATCTAATTACAAACGAAATGAAAAGAACTATAAAAGTAGTTTGTGCATTATGCAGTGGAATTTATATATTGAAACCTTCATTTATTACAGAGTTAGAAATGAATTATAAAAAGAATAGAATATCAAGTATTGAAGAAATGAATATGGATGAATTTGAATGGAATGAAGAAGTGAAAGATATAAATGAAAACTGTTCAAAATTTTGGAGAGAGGAAAAGAATAAGACTGGACAAGGAGCATTTTATAATAAAATATTCATCATCAGTGATAATACTATACCTCCAAGTGATAAATTGTGTGAAATTATCGAAAGTGGTGAAGGTGTAGCTTATATTCGGAAAATTAAATCATCTAATAAGAAATGTTATGAAAATAATAGTAAAAACATTGAAAATATTAAAAATATATTGATTGTTGAAAATGACTGGAAATTGCTAAATAAATACCCATCTGAATTAGAGGAAGATGTAGATGTGGTATTAACAGCTAGTTATATATTGGATTACATAAGTCGTTGTAAACATGTTAACATAACAGACTATTTATTGTAATATTCTCATTTTTTATCATTTATCAATATGAACTGACTCTATCATTCAATATTTCGATTTTAAAAAAATGACTTTTCAAATCAAGCCTAAAGTTCGGATCTCAAAACTTTCTTTCTGAATATCATGTCTGGTTCAAATAAAAACTTAGTCCCAATAATCGCAGCAGCTGGCGTTGGTGCTGTACTTGGTTATGGAGCTGCTTTATTAACAAAAAAGCAGATAGTTGAAAAGAAAAGTGTAAGTAGTTTATCTTCCCCATCAAAACCAAAGAAATCAATTACTGGAACCGCTGTAGAATTAAGTCCAGATAAAGTATTCCATGTTCCTCATTTAAGAGAAACAGCAGGTGAAAAACATAACAAACATCGTCCAAACATTAAATTCTCTAAATCACGTATATTTATGAATTATTATTATTCAAATAGAGGAATTGAACCGAAATCTCCCTTTACGTAATTATCAAAATGATAACAATATCATATTGTACGATATTGTGCAAAATGTTGACTTAGATAGTAAAGTAACCGATGGAGAAAGTGAAGGTGATAATCCTGATAATGTTCCTGAACCAGCAATAAAGAACATCAAAGGCTTTGTTCGAGCTGGTCCACGTGAAGAATGTTGGTTTGATGCTCAAGATATCAATGTTGCATTGTGTACAACTGGTGGATTATGTCCAGGATTAAACAATATAGTTCGTGGTATTACAAATGCCTTGTATATTTATTTATATATCTATATATATATTTAATTAGGATTTATACTTATGGTGTAAAACACGTATATGGTGTAAGAAATGGATTTAAAGGTTTCTCAGATGATCCATTAGAATTAACTTCAAAGAGTGTGAGATATATAAATGAAGAAGGTGGTAGTTTTATTGGAAGTAGTAGAGGTAGTTTTGATGCTGATGTGATTATTGATTGGTTAGAGAGATATAATGTTCATGCATTGTTTATTATTGGAGGAGATGGAAGTCATCGAGCTGCTTATCGATTATATGAAGAAATATCTAAAAGAGTATATAATTATTATTATATATATATTATTAGAAATTAAATATCAGTGTAGCTGGTGTTCCAAAAACAATCGATAACGATATCGCCTTTATTGATCGTTCATTTGGATTTGATACAGCTGTAGAAGAAGCAGCTAAAGCAGTAAGATCCGCAAGAACTGAAGCTAAATCCACAAAGAATGGAATTGGTATAGTAAAATTAATGGGTAGAACAGCTGGTAGTATTGCTGCATTTACTGCAATGTCCACTGGTATGGTTGATTTATGCTTGATCCCTGAAGTTCCATTTCATTTAGATGGTAATTTTGGTGGATTGACTTGGATTCAGGAAGTGTTGAAGAGAAAAGGTTATGCTGTGATTGTTATTGCTGAAGGTATTGCAGAGAGTTTAGTAAACACAGCTGAAAAAGAGCATTTATTACCTGAAGAAGATTTGAAGAAAATTCGAGAAGATTCTAAAAAAGTATTTATTTTCTATTTTTATATTTGAATTAGTTGGGTACTGATGAAGGAGGTAATAAAAGATTTACTGATGCTGGTCCAATAATGGTGAATATTACCAAGAAATTCTTAAATTCAAGATTAAAAGATTCTGAACAAGTGACAATCAAATATATCGATCCTTCTTATCTTATTCGAAGTGTACCAGCTAATTCGAGTGATAGTGTGTTATGTTTAATTTTGAGTCAAAGTGCTGCTCATGGTGTAATGGCTGGTTATACTGGATTTAGTATTGGATTGGTTAATAATCGTACTGTTTATATCCCCATGAAAGAGATAACTGACAATTCACCAAAATTGTTGAGAGCTAATGGTAGAACTTGGGAGAGAATAACCATTGCTACTGGTCAACCTGATTATCGTGATGAAGAACTACCACCTGTAACACCAAGAGATTAATTCTGATAGTATTAACGAATGATAATTATTATTATTTTGTATTTTATATATTTTTTGTTGTTGTTTTTCTTGGTATAAAAGTATAATACAACAGATATATAGTAGATAAAAACCATTTTAAATGTCTTGTAGTTATTACGTTTTTCTTTAATCTCTTCTGCATTTCTTTTTGCTGGGGATATATACAACTTTTTTAATGTAAACAGGTGACCCTTCAACGTGTTGTTGATTGTGGATAAGCTAATTTTGATCCCGAATCTTTTTAGTACTTTAGATTGTAGATTTCTCAACGTTATTTGCGGATTTTTGCTAACTTCTTTGATGACAAATTTAACTAATGACTCTCTCCTTCCCCCCTGCTGATCAGCATCTACACATCCGCGTTCTCTGTACCTTCTTATAAAGTTATAAACACTTGACTGCTAATATGATACAAACTTGACGCATTTGCTACACTTATGTTCCTCCTTTCTACCGCTTCCACTACCATATTTCTAATTTCACTATCAACAACTCTTCCTCGGTGATTTGATGAAGACATAATAAAACTATATAAAAAATATAAAAAATATACATCAAAAATGAATAGTAAAGAAAAATGAAAATACAAACAAAAATTTCATGTTCGAGTCGTGTTTGAGAAATTTGAATTTTATAAAACCCAAATTTGAACTGCAATTTGTTCAAATTTGAAGAACAAATGCAGTAATCTATTATTGTTGTTGCTAATTGAAATAACTCTTCCATTTCTTTGCAAGAGATGAACTGGTACACATCATGCAGGATACAGATTGATTGTTGAAGAGCTGGAAGTATGTTATTACCACTGGCAGGATTAAACTGCTGCTGTTGGCTGTTAGGAAGAGATAGTTGTAAAGTATTCATTTTCTATCATTTCATTAATTCTTTTCATATTTTTTTGATTTAATTAGCAATCGAAGGAATAATACTGTGGATAAATTATTAGGATAAGGTATTTTATTAAACAATAACATCATACGATATAAAAAAAAAAAAGAATCTAAATGTAATATTGACTTAAATGACATAATTACAAAAATAACTGACTCAAATCTATTTTGCATTTTATTTTTTAAAATGGTATTTTCTCGTTCAATATATATTTATCATAGGGAAAATATGCTCCATTGAGAGCTAAGTATATCAATTTATTTATATATTCTATTGTAGAGCCGAAAATGTTAATCCCGCTTTAGTATTCTAAATGTGTAATATATAGAAATTTTATTTCACCAAACTGAGAGATCAATTTAAGAAGGAAGAGAACGTATGAAATTTGATTTATTTTTATGAAATAGCCATTTGTAGTTGGTAAATATACAATATCAGAGCCAGTTAGAGATTTGTTGTTTAGTTTGAGTCTATTTCCATTGCAAACCATCGAAGAAACTGTATATATTTTAATATTTATAACAAAATGATAGAAATCTAAACCACATGAGTTACCAGGTAAATATTCTGATGCAGTATCAAACAATATAAACCTACTATGTACTGTATATTGAATAATTTATATTAACTATCAATATAGGCCTTCAATCTGAACATTAGTCAAATTAACAAATATTTTTCATCCGTTCAGTTTATATCACCTGGATTTAAAACAACTGACTTTTCCAAACCAGTAAGTGAGCATGATTTAACAGTAATAATTCGTGTATGTTTAGACATGATTCACAAATATTACAAAGACACTGAGAATACATATCCAGAATCATATTGTACAAATCAAGACAGTATTCAAGGAATAAAAGATTACTATACGAACAAAGTGAATGAATGGAATTCTTTATTAAAATCAGTAGATGTATATATTGATTATGATTTATATATATTAATTAGAATGAATTAAATAAATTGATAGAATTATCGCTTCATGGTTTAGCTGATGCTGGTAAAACCGTTTTAAAAACAGGAGTAAGTACAGTAACAACAGTTGTAAAGAATCCATGTTGTTGTTTACCTTCACAAGTTCAAAAGAAAAAACAACAATTAGATTGTATATATAAAAAATCTATTATTATAGTAACCAAGCATGCTAGTGAAGCACAACGTTATCAGAAACTAACTAATAAGTATGAAGAAAGATCAGAAATAATATACAATATAATCAGAAGATTATATGATGTTGATTTTCCAATAGATAGTTGGTCAGGTAATGAAAGTATATATTATTTATTTATTTATTTTTATTATTTATTATTATTAGAACCTCAGACATTATTAGAAAGTGAAGGAGGTTTATACAATCCAGTTGCTGATAGAATCATCTACAATTTAGAGAATTTATTATTCTTTGATCCATTACAAGTTGCTATTAGTAAAGCTCTCGTGATGTGTTCTGTCTTCAATGATAGAGTATCGTCCACTGTAGAAGAAGTTATTACAGGAAATGCATTCCTATTAAACACTGCTAAATTCATTTATAAATCTTATTATCCTTATATGAGAGTGTTTAAGAAGAATATTGAAGATATTATAAAGCATAAAGCATTTGTAGCGAAAGAACATATGGTACAATTAGATAAAATATATACAGGAATGAAAAAGTATAGAAATATATATATATATATATTTATATTTATAGACAAATATCCAATGTAATGAATTATATCTTCTTTTTAGATGATAATTTCGTTATTCCAGTATATGATAAGATAGTAGAGTTATATGAAACCTTAATGGAATTTGGTAAAACTTTCTTCCCAAATGTAAAAGAAGTAAATCCTCTTGATGATTGGTTAGAAGTAGACAGTATCTACAAAAACATGAAAAGAGAATTTCACAACTTTTGGAAGAAACAATCAAAATTTGAAATTCAAAGTGACAATGAAACATTTGAAGTATTTCTACATCCTAGTAAAAAACATAAAATATTAAGCACTTTAAAAGCTGAATCTCAAGGTGCAAGAATAATATCATTACCACCACAAGGACAAGTTGATGCTTTCAATTTCAGTGGATGTTTAAAGAAAATGGATTTGATATTTTCATTTGGTGAATCAGTTGCTGATAGGGCAATTACACAGTCAAATTTCCAGGAGTTTTACGATTTAGTGGAGAATTCATCTGATAATATTATTGTTAGAGTTATCACGAGAGATCCAGATGGAATAGCGAATTATCCATTAAATGCAATTACGTTGATGAATATTGTATCAGTGGCTTGTTCATTGTTTGAAGCTATATTTAGATTGGATGAAGGTGGATTGTTTAAGAATTATATGGAAGATAAGAAAGTATTATTATATTTATCTCTTTATTTATTTATTAAAATAGTCATTGTATAGTATTATATCATTATCATTCTTTACACCACTTTTCAATGATTTGAAATTCTTATTCCAAAGTCGAGTAAAAACGTCCAAAGGACTTGATCCTAACGTTTTGGAGTTAATAAAATCAATAAAATCATTAATGAAAAGAGTTCCAGCTTCAGGTTCAACATTGAAGAATTTAATGAGAACTTCAATTAGAGATATTTTATATCAATGGATTATTATGAGTAGATATAGAATTATTAAAAATTCAATACCACAAGTTATTGAGAATGTATATTTTAATATATTTTTATTTATTTAAATATTATTATTATTATTAGAATAATTGGATGCCTATATCAGAATCATTAAAGCACAGTAGAGTTGCTGGTAGTGAATTATCTTGGTTGGTTCAACAACATATTGACTTCTTAAAAGATATTCCTTATGAATCAGTTCCAGGAATTAGAAAATTATTTGCATTTAATATCATCTTAGAACCAATAGTTCGATATTGTGAAATGGTTATGGAACATTCTCAGAAAATGCTGCCCAATGAAAAAGATTTGGTGAAATATCGTCGTTCAAGTTTATTAACAGGTTTTAGTAATTTATTTGGTAAAAAAGATGATGAACAGATTGAAGAGATGTTGAGGTTCAAATTCTTTGATTTCTTCGAAGGTGATCAAGTTGCTGTTGATAATTACTTACCTGTTGTTATGAGTTTATGTGTTCATTTGAATGATATTAATTTCTTAAGAATTGAATTGTATGATAAAATGGATTATGTCTCAAAATTACAGGTTGATGAAGATGTTGAACAAGAAATTGAAGTTGATGAAGAAGAAGAAAATGTGAATGGAATATCTTTAGATACTGTTTCAATAGAATTTCAACAAGCCAAATCTGAGACTTATAGTGTAACAATGATTATTATGAAAGCAGAAAACTTACCGAAAGGTATTGGTAGTATTGATCCATATATGAAAGTAAGGTTAGCCAAAAATGAAACGGTATATTTTTTATTCATTCTAATTAAAATAGGAATTAGGAGAAAAGAAATATCAACAATTCAAAACTCAAGTGGAGAAAAGTACAGTTAATCCACAATTCAGATTCCATTCACCTGAAACATGGGGTACAATTACTGGTAGAAGTTGTTTAATTGATTTTGAAGTTAGAGATAAGCAATTATTATCATCTGAATCAATCAGTGAAGCAGTATATATATATATTTAATTTAAATAGTTCTTCAAGTTCAATATGGAAGAATATACAACAGCCAAAGATGTAACAATCGATTTACTCACCAAGAAAGGTAAACCAGGTGGTACATTAACAATCAGTCTCAAAACAATAAAACATTCAAAGAAAGGAACAACAACAACGACAGAAGAGTCTTTACAACCGTTAGATAAAGATAGAAGAACTTCACAAGCAACTTTAGATAATTTGAATGGAATTGCTGATCTTACCAATCTAAAAGATGATTTAGTTACTTATAAAATCAATTGTTTAGTCAAATCAGCAAGTCATCTTCCAGTTGGTGATGTTATATCTTCTGATCCATATCTTATTGTCTATTTAAGTCAATACAAATCAGTATTGCAAAACAAAAATCCAGAAGCTCAAAGTGAAATTCAAACATTTAAAACTCCAATTGTTAAAAATACATTAAATCCAGAATATAATATGATGAGTCCAACCAGTTGGGGATCAATGTTATCTCAAAAATCATATTTATATGTTGAAGTATATATATATATATATATATATTATCATATATTAGTGTTTTGATTGGGATGAAAATAATGCTGATGATTTACTTTGTACTGGTGAATTAGAACTTGATTATTATGTTTATGAAAAAGCAAAACCAGTGAATATAACAATGAAAAGAGAGGGAAAAGATTCATCCAAGACTGGAGGCATAGTTCATTTAGAAATATTAATTGAAAAAAGTACGTTGGGTAGAAGTCATGATTTGACATTGAGTGAAATAGAGACAAATCTTATTGAATCAATTGTCAATATTTCATTTGATGTTACTATTGAAAATATGATCAAAGACACTATCTTTAATGTTAAAAAGATGGATAATTATGATAGTGCGTTTGTAAAATCAAAAGCTAAGTTGATTTGTCAAGTTTTAGAACAACAATTATATTTATTTGAAAAGTATTTATATAATGGAGTTTTTAAGAAATTGTTATTACACTATTTTGATGTAACAATGGTATCTTTAGGTTATATTCTATTAACTTATACAAGTATCAATCCAAAAGTGGACTATGAAAGTAATCCTAAAGAATATGCCAAGCCAAATAAAAGCTTGACTGGTAGTTATGATCATCTTCATCCAGATCAAATTAAGATAATTCAGACATTTTATGATGTATTTGTAAGTTTTTACTCTGAATTTGGTATTAAATCAAAGTATCTCTACGAAAGATCAGATTATCTCCATTTACTCATTGATTTGGTCAGTCAAACAAATGGTGAAGATTTATATGCAATATTTGAGCCAGTAATAGAAGAAGCTAAAAAGAGAAGAGAAGAAAGAAAGAAAAAGACCAAATTCTTTGGATTATTGAAAACAAAGGATCAGGAAGATAAAGTTCCTCCATTAGAAGATATGAAAAGTGATTTGAAGAATGGTGTGTTTGATATCACTGAACCTATTGTTATGATGATTATGAAGAAAATGTTCCCTTCTTACAAGAAAGCTAGTGATAATCCAGCTCAAGCTAATTAAAAAATGAATAATTTGAAGAAAAAAAGTGATTGACAATGAATATTATATTCTCTATAATACATTTTAATGAATTTTGTGTTCTTTAAATTTAACCAAACAAAAACAATAAATAATAATAATAAAGAGAGAAGATATTATAATTTATTCATCCCAAATAGCTTTGTTAACATCAGTTCCTTTTGGAACACAGAATCCTCCAAAACAGATTCTAGCACGAGTATCTAATGATTCAATATGTTCCAAATCCTCCTTATCTAATTCAAAATCAAATATATCAAGGTTTGATTTGACATGTTCAGGATTTGAACTTCTGGGAATGATATGAATTCCTCTTTGAATGGCCATCTTAATAACACATGTGCAAACTCTTATTATGCTTTTTAGCAATATCATTAATCACTTTATTCTTCAATAATGGTTCATGGTCACCTATCTTCTCTTCACCACCTCCTAAGGATTGATATGCTGTAATTGTCATTCCTAATTGTTTTAAATAATCAACGTATTCATAATTGACCATTATATGGGTGAATTTCCATTTGAATGTTGCAGGCTTTATTTTGGCTATTTTTAATAAATTCATTAATTTGACCTTAGAAAAGTTGGCAACACCAATAGATTTGATTCTTCCAGCATACACTAATTTCTCCATTTCTTGCCATACTTTAGCAAATTGATCGGCATCATAACCCATCTTTTGTTCATCTGGTACACTCTTAACAAACCATCCTTCTAAGTCTGTTTTATCTCTTGGTTCTTTTAATGTGTAGATAACAGGCCAGTGAATTAAATATAGATCTAAATAGTCTAATTGAAGCAACATTAAACTTCTTTTAAAGCTGTCTCAACGGATTCAGGATGACAATCAGTCATCCATAATTTTGATGTGATAAACAACTCTTCTCTTTTGACAAGACCTTCATCAATACATTTCTTAATGGCAACTCCTAATAACTTCTCATTATTCTATAAATAGTTATAACTTGTAATTTTAAATATACATATGCTGGGGCACAGTCAATGGCTCTATAACCCGCTAAGATTGCACTACGAAATTGCATTGTTAACAACCTCTTGATCTAATAAAAACACAGTACTAAAGATAAATATAAATCTATATCAATATACCCAAATCCAATGTATGGAAATTGATAACCACTTGATAATTTTTCAGTTGAGCTTACAG